>BMAV01015806.1:7366-28306 GCA_019973955.1 Trichonephila inaurata madagascariensis | reverse complement strand
TATGTAACATCTCACTTAGCCAAAGCGTTTATTTTCCCGGACGTATATATACGTCTTTCCGAAGTACGATCTCGGACAGCTATCCATAAAATTATTCTGAAAACTGTGAAATACAATAAATGGACTTTGGCAGTATTTGCGAAGGATTTACCTATTTCAGAGAAGTTTTTACTTATTTATTCCATTTTTTCACCCCCAATGCATCACATACGCGCCCCTAAGTGGAAAACGGTGGCGTTAGGGAGCGAATCAAATAACTTTTAATTTGCAGTCAAGGGATTAATTATGAAACGTACAAATTATCAAGATGAGTATTAATTTTTGTATATAATTGTATATAAGGTCAATGGCAATTATTAAATTTGTTCTTAGCTTACTGTTATTAAATTAGTTATAAAATACATTGTGCAGTACTGAAACATTTACAAGTGTATTATATAAGAGCAAATGTGTATTTTATGTTTTGTTATGTCAGAATGTATTTTGTGCATTTTACTTTCAGTCAAATTAATAATTTTTTTTAAAAATAATCTTTTGTTTTCGACGTTTTAATATGCTCGCACCTCCCTCGTAGAGTTATCACGCCCCCTAGGAAGGACACCCCGCTGCTTCAGAAACGCTGCTTTAACCAATGAGATCATTCAGCATAAGTATTTTACTTGTTCAGATCCCCTCTGTTTTTTAGAGACTTTAATAATTAATCTTGTAATGCTGTTAATGTTGAAATCTTAAAGTTCTAAAAGGCATGTACACACAAACTTGTGCTCTTTACATTTGTCTGAGATCATACTAAAATTTTTAAAAAAGGGAAGGGTTGGTTTTTTGAGTAAGAACACATCCAAAATAAATGTTGGTTTATCATTTAATATTAACAAACTCTTTTATAAAAAAATATTTTTAAAATACAGAATAAAATGAAATGTTATATTCTGGAGAACAAATGTTACATTCTGGATTTCTTACTGACAAAGTAGTCTTTCCCGACATTCTATAAGGACTCTTTCAAATATTTATATATGTGTATATTTACAAATTTTAAATTCCCTTCCAGTCTTCACAGAGTTTAAGTGTATCTTTAAATATAACTTCATTAACTTAATTTATAAATGTTGTTTATAATTTTTTTTCTCTATTTATATATTTCTTGTTTTACCTACTCTCTGAATTACCTTGTAGTACTTGAGAAACACAAACATTTTTTTATTGGTTTAACGGATCTAAAAACGCCCCCTATTGGACTAAAAAAAAGACTATCATTCTAATACTAATCCTAGGGCTAGCAGCAGCTAAGCTGTTATATATAATTATGTAATGCAATACCTATTTATTTACTTATTTGTTTTGTACTGTGATGTTTGTAAATAAAACCTTATGTTTTCTAGTTAGTTAGCGTCCCCGTTTATATCGGTTTTTAATTTCAAAACCTAAAATAGGATGCTGAATTAAAATCAAATTTGAAATTTCAAGTTACAATTGCAATTTAAGTTAGTGAATAAATTTCGCAATATAACATCTTTGAAACTAAATAAATTTTGACTCTCAAATATTTTAAGCAACCTAATTGCTAAAAGCCAGATTTTAAGTCGAAGAATCAAAATTTTTAAATACGAAGAAATGCAACTTCAAGAATAGTTAATGTTAAGTTCTTGACGGAATGAAATCAAAAACCATATTTTGCAATATAAACAATATGAACAACAAAATTTAAAAAATATTAACAGTAACATCTCGGAATTCATTTCTAGTATAAAAAAGTAAATTTAGAAATTGAGATTTAAAGTGGATATTTATATCAAGATTCTTGAATGTAACTTAAATTAAATGGTAATAATACTACAGATTAGTACTGATTATTTTAATTTTCATGTAACACTCGAACTAGAATTTACGAGAGATAATTAACGACTTAAAACACTTAAAACTATACACTTCAGAGTTTAATAAGTAATACTTAAGAATGTTTCTTAAAATGTAATTTATTAGTTCAAAAATTAAACAAATAATATAAAAAAAAAATTTTAAGTCAATTCCTACTTAGCTCAACAAAGAAATTTTTTATTTTAGCTACTTTTTATTAAATAGTTACAATAAATATAAACATCTATATACATATGACAGAATCACAACATTAAGTGGTAATTAATTTTTATTAAGTATCATTAAAGTATCGTATTGTCATCCAAAACAATCGGGTCTATAAAATTTCAGTTCAACTGAATGCCTTGAAACGTGAGAGAGAACCTCTTCAAGTTTTGACTCAAGTCACTAAAATGGTCGCTAAGTCATCAGAAATGATGCCAACGTGGGTGTATCTGTAATTCTTTAAATAATTAGTTTTAATCGATTAATTTTTATTAATTATAATTAAATTATTGTATTGCCATCCAAAATAATCATGTATATAAAATTCAGCTCAATGGAGCGCTTTAAAATGTATTTTATTAATGATTGAAAATTCCACCAAAATAAATAAATAAATATATAGGGAGCGCTAGCTAATAGTAGGAATTGAAAAAAGCGATCTATCAAAGAAAAATATATCTTTAAATGTCGTTGGGTGGATGACCTGAGTATACCTATCTCTTCCCACCTATAACCTCATATAGTTAGGATTTTGAGAGTGACTGTAACATATTGCATCTTTTAATAAATGTTTAAAGTATACGTTCACACGTGTTTTTCTTTTTATTATATTTCTTACATCAAAAGCTTACTGACAATTTCCTTAAAAAAAATTCTACAAATAGCGGATACAACTTTTTTGTTTCCTCTTCTAGGCGCAAATTTACTAAAAAATGAAATTATATTTGTTTTCAAAGAAATGTGACTCACACACATTGTATATTTTGAAAAGACGAGAAACCTGATTTCAGCGAATGAAGCGTCAGCTTATAATCAAGTTTAAGTCTTCTTTTGGTGTTTTTAAAGAATAAAGTATATTACGTGTTATATTTTATTTTCTTTCTCGTACGTTAAACATTGAAAATGAAGAATACAAACATATTTCGTTGAATCAGACGGATATCTCAACCACTGTTTGGGGACAACTTCATAAAAGTGTAAAACAATAAATTTTTAGAAGTCCAAGGTTTTATTTGATTGCGCACTTACGGAAGTTTTAACCATAATCGAATTCAGATACATAAGAATTCAAGACAACATTATTGCTTTAAAAACACATTTACGGTATGTTCTGTCTTCTTTGGATCGTGAATGTGTTGACATTCGACATGATCATCGAATTTAAATTCTCAAAAATTCACAAATATAAATATGAAGACATATATTAATATTGTAAAGTTTATTTTAAAAAAAAATGTGTGTGGCTTATGACCACACAATGGAAGTAAAAACTTCTGATTTATTCTGGGCAAGAATATCCAATTGTTTGGATGTACTATATTTTCTTTAATGACATTTTCGCAGTTCACTTTTTAGAGACCATTCATCGATGGATTTACTATTTTTTATCCACTTTTTGTAAAGAGCAGCATTTAAATATGTATGTGCATATATATATATATATATATATATATATATATATATATATAAATGTCAATTAGTCTAATTATTTAAAAATATTTGTATGTTATTTACTTATGTAGATTATATTTATAGAATATCTATGTTTATATGGTGCTTACGTACTATCGCAACAATGCCAACGTTCAAGATAACTCGCCAAGTTGGCAACCCTGATTTCTCAAGTGTCGTAATCACTGAATTAGCAACCATGTGTTTCCTTTCATCTAATGTTGCCGATACTATTGGGATAATAGTAAGTATCGTTCACATATAACTTATATAACGCCGTATTTTTTATGAAAGGCTAGGAAACCTTATGTCCCTTGAGAGCAGTGTACTTTTCTTTCAATTCAATAAGAATACAAATTGAGAGGGTTCGTGCTCGTTCACTATTAACGCTTCTATTTTCTTGTAATCTCTTTGCTGTCATCGCAATATAAACCAAAATATTGGTAACTTTCTGGCCAGTTAACTTCATGAAAATTTCGGATTTTAATTCTTTTGGCACATGTTTGTGCTTAAATGCTCTTTCTACTGAAGCAAAAAAATAGTTTCCATATTTCGTTTCTTCTGACCTTCAATTTTCTACATAAGAATAATCTTTTTTTTTTCAATTATTTTCGCTTGCTCTACTCTAGTTCACTCGCTGGAGATGAGTGGAAGTGTATTACATGATAGTAGTGTTTAAAAAAAAGTCTTCATGGGAAAAAGTTTGAATAAAATTTTAACTTTAAAAAAAAAAAAAAAACATCCAAAAAAGTTTTCAATCCAAAACTAAGCGAGAGTTACCGATCCGAGCACGATTTCCAAGTAGAACTTTAAAAACCAAGCAATTGTATGCACCCCAAACTGAAGCTTCATTTAAATTCACACTTATGCGAAACACACCTAAATAAGTTATCAATTAGGAAAAATTCAAGATTCTGAATTCTTAAGACAGCTCGAGTGATCTAACAGCTTCAAGCTCAAGGTTCAATACTACTAAAAAATATTAATCGGAGTATTGGGCCTCTTTTGTGTTGAAAAAATAAATTTCTAGTCCTTCAGGTGTAATGTTGTGAGTAAATGTTATCAAGTGAGGCACTTTAGAAATAGCGTTGCCGTTATTCAAAAAAAAATACAAAGTTTTTCTATAACAACCTGTTGCAATACTCGAATATATTGTTTATTAAAATTAAACTAATAAAAAATGACGAGCAACGTATTAGCAGAAATTCAAGATGATCAAGAATTAGTATTTTATTGAACGCCTTAGACTGAAAAGTAGAATATTATATACTTTGACATGTGAATTAGGTAATAAAAATTATGTCTGCTGTTTTTGTGTAAAAGGCAGAAGAAGCGTTTATTTTAACAGAGAAGATACACTTCTTTAATACCTTTTTATTTAAACCTTTATCTATCGACGGTACTTATAAGTACCACTCACTTTAAAATTACATAGAATAATCATTTTTACGAACACTCTGACAATTCTTAGCAGGTATGTTCTTTTCAATCCACTCTTCCAAGATATAGGGCAGCACGGGGTCTATGATGAGTATTTTAGCAGGGAAGGTGAATAGATTTATAACAGAAATTGCGTTTTCAGCTGACTGTGGTTTCAGCGTATTGTGAAGATTGTCATTTTTGTTCCGAAAAAAATAGTTAATGTCAAAAGGTAAATATCTTACTTTTTTTGTATGTTAATGAAAACCTAAGGAGAAAGAGGCTATATAATATACAAAGACATTTCACAAATTTCAAATGTAAACAACAGGCGTAATAAAATTACAAATGTTAAAAAAATTATCGATTACTTATAGCTTCCAACGACATAAAATACCATCAGCATGCATTTAAAGGCACAATTCAAAAAGTCTTTTTAAAGTTATATTTGCAGTTTGGTGGGTTGGGTGTTCTTAGTTCTTCTGTACCTTCATCTCGTTTCATGACATTTTAGATGATATAAAAACGCTTTCTAAATGAAACCTTTCTTAATAAATATTATTCAAAATACAATTTAAAATATAACTATTGCAAATTAAAAATAAGAAATAATTACTTTCATAGGAATAAAATCATGACTTTAAGATTTTTCGTGACGGGAGTAGGCTGAGCGACGACGCCTAGCCAATCCGGTTGCAGCAAAGGAGTCCAAGATAGAGAGAGAATATTTTCCGAGGTAAAAAATGAACAAGAGTTGGTATCGAGTGGAGCTTCAGTGATTGGTTGACCAGAGAAGTCAGCTATTTTTGTACTTGAGTTTAGGTGAGAAGCTTGACCAATTATAGAGTAGTTAGGAACTCGAGCAAGTGGACCTGTAAAAAGAATAAAACTAAAAGATAAATAATTAAATAAAAGAGAACATATTGAGGAATTATAGAAAATCAGGATCAGTAAGAATTGATCTGAGTCTGTGTAAATTAATATCAGAAGTATATTTTACGATGCTAGTGATGGATTTTTTTTAAATCTCTTATCAAGCAATAAAACTAATTTTGAAGATAGTTGTGTAAATGCTTAGAGTTATTTTTGTACATAGATAATTTTTTGTTAAAATTAAACATTCATTTTAACATGGACATGGTACGATTTACGCAAAAATTTTTAATTTAAGGATTTTAAAATTTTTTTTGGTGTCCTCATATGTGTGTGTACTTTGTGAAACAGATTTTGTGCTCAAAATTTCATTATCATTTTCAAAATCCATTAAATTTTTTTAAGGAAAAACTTAAAATTTATGAAGTGATTTTAAAATGCTACACTTCCTACAAAAATTTACGTGCACGCATGAAATTTGATTTACAAGTACGTCAAACTATGTATAACAAAAGCTGGTATGGGGTTTGCGATAACATGATTGGTATTTGTACAATACTTCTTTTTCTGAATGCTTATTGAATATGTATGAATTCTGAGTTCAATTATTTGTTAAAAAAATAAGAATTTCTTTGATTCAAAAAGACATACTAACTTTTGTTAAATGTACTATTAGCAATAAGTAAAAAAAATCAAAGCATTTGGCACAATAGATAAAATGCCGTAGCATTTTTAATGAAGACAAACTAGTATATTTTATCTTTATGAGATAAGCATGTTTAAAGTTTCAATTTGCTATAGGGATGTGAATAAAAACGAACGTAAAAAATATCATAATTCTGCGTTTCTTAATTTTAGAACTTTCCAATTTTGTGAGGTTATAGAAAAGTTTTTAAAGAATAATGTAGCCTAAAAAAAATTAGATATGATTTTTTGACGGATTTTTTGTCAATTGAATCGTACTGTGTCCCCTTAAAAAACATAAGGTAACACTTTTATCGTTTTATTTCAAATATTCAACTTCTCAATGCCTTGAATTGTTTTATTTTAATAGAAAATAAAATATTAATTTAAAAGGATAAAATGATTCACAAACTATCTCATTAATAGCATCTGATATCAAAATTTTTACTGCTTAATGAGTAACTTCAGAGCGTTAATTCATTTCTTAAGATCCCCGATTAGATGATTAAAATGATTTAGACACAGCTTAATTTATCTGCACTATTAATTATTGTACGTTTTTGAAACTTGCAAGAGAAAACGAAAAATGTTCAATGATCTGGATCTTCTTTCAAGAGGCACTTCTGGAAATTCTTTTTAAAAAACATCATTTCCTCTCTTTTAGCTCCCAATTAATTTTACTTCGTGGTTAATTAGTGAACAACTTCCCGATAAGTCATGTATCCAGAAACACCTCTCAAGGTATTCATTATAAAGTAATCCACAACTTTTAGGATCTTAAGAGGCTTTAAATATTGATAATTGCTTTTAGAGAACATTCTGATTCCAAATAAATTATTAGAAACTGAGAGGAATAAAAAAAAGTTCACAAATAATTAGAATCTCAGCACAAGTCATATTTTGAGGTTTACATCTGCTTGAGAATTTTTTTAGATGGGGACAAAAAGTTAATGCCTCCAGGGAAAAATAATTTTATTCCCCATATGTTATATATATATATACAATCATTATTACAGCTTAATAGACTATAAAATGAAGATTCAATAATCAATGAGGGTCAAATGATAAATGCAATCACGTGATATCAGTTATCATGTGACTATGACGACATATGAATTTAAATCATGAACTAAAACTCTTGAAAACTATTTGCTTTGTTTTGAAGTTACTTGAAAGATAAATTATGTATGAAATATATCAATCATGTTTCTTATACAAAAAATATAAATAGCAAATTTATATTACCCATGGGTTTTCAGAAATTTTACTTCAGACTTATTTAATTTTTCAGTAAATTATACTTCGAATCTTTGATACAATTTGATTTTATGGAACTTACGTATTACTGCAGCCTATTGGCGATATTATATGAAACGAAGCACATGGTTGCCAATTCAGCGCGTACGGCACATAGGATATCGCGGTTGCCAACTTGGCGAGTTATTAATAGAGTTAGCGATTTTTGCAATCATACATAAGTACCGATTTTATTCTGATAGTGAATGTATTTTTCACTAAAACTATGTTCTTATAACACAATTAATATCTTTCTAGTTTTATCATAAAACTGAAATTTATCTTTTTTTCTGTTTAATGAAGAATTGCAACTTTTTCTTAATTTGTTAAACAGTATTAAAAACAACATAATATTCGAAAATGTAGAACTAATTTCCCATCGTTACATGCCAAATATATGGCGTTATTTCATCGACGCCAAGTAGGCTTTGAGTGAAAAGGAGTTTTTTTCTCCTAAGATGGCCATTTATCACTAAAAAAATGGTGTCGTAAAAAGAAAAAAAAATGTCTTTAATTTGAAGAAGAAGATGAGACTAGAAGAATTATAACTATTTAAAAAAGGATTTAAAAAGGGGGGGGGGCTGAAAAGTATGAGTATCACGGCAAAAAGAAGAAAAGAAAGTGAGGAATTTCTAAATGGAGAAAGAAAAGAAATTCAGGTATACTGACGTATTATCGCAACCTATTGACTATTATATGAAACAAAGCACATGGTTGCCAATTCAGGGCATACGACTCACGTGAAATCGGGGCTGCCAACTTGGCGAGTTACCTTGAACGTTGTCATTGTTGCAAAATTACGTAAGTACCTAATTTAAGAAAAAAGGGAAACGGTATATAATTTTTTTTAAAAAAAATAATAATCGTTTAATTGCTATGAAGAATGAGACGAGTTGTTGTAGAATGTGAGGAAATTTATTTAAAATAAGATGTAAATCTACATTTTTTAGCACAATTAAAAAAAGAATTCTACCTGCCTGATTTATTAATTTAGAGTCGTGCAAATAAATTTCCACCGTAAGATCCACAATAAAAAAAGTAGGGCCATCCAATTTCTCCCTTTCTCAATTCCTACTATTAGCTCACACTCTCTACGTATTTATTTATTTATCTTGGTGGAATTTTCAATCGTTAATAAAATACATTTTAAACAGCTCAATTGAGCTGAAATTTTATATGTGATTATTTTGGATGACAATATATTAATTTAATTATAATTAACAAAAATTAATTGATTAAAACTAATTATTTAAAGAATTACAAAAACAGTTACGCTCGATACATTTTTGGCGACTTGTATAAAAACTTGAGAAGGTTTTTTTCTCACGTTTTAAAGCATTCAGTTGAACTGAAATTTAATATACGCGATTGTTTTGGATGACAATACGATACTTTAATGATAATTAATAAAAATTAATGACCACTTAATGTTGTGATTCTGTTATATGTATATACATATTTATATATATTAATTGTAACTATTTAATAAAAATTAGCTAAATAAAATTTTTCTTTGTTGATCTAAGTAGGAATTGACTTATTTTTTATATATATATATTACTTGTTTAGAAGCAATTTCCATGTATCTTACCAAATTTACCTTATTTTACATAATCCGAAATAAGTGAAATCTTAACAAAAAATATAATAAAAAATCAAAACTCTTAGAAATCAAAATTGATCAAAAGTGAGAGTTTGAAAAAACTTGTTGGTCCATAATAACTAAACGGGGATCACCTGGACTCTTAAAAATTTTTCCTGATACTCGCCAATAATTTGTGAGATATCTATTATCCAACTGACACAAATCGCAAAAACAGGACACAAATACTGCAACAACAGAGTCAAATATAAGATTTTTATACATAAATTTTTTAAACAAATATAGATATATTAATATTTATATTTAAATTTTTTAAATAGATATGCGATGCAAAATTTGAAAAAAGATTTCAAATAACAATATTTACAAATAATGAAAATTTATACACACACAAACATTGCAATTGTCAATTTCTTCATAAATTTAAAAACATCATAAACCCTGTACGATCCTAGATATTTTATTCATATATATTAATCATTGAGATAATTAATCTTTCCTTATCGCGTCAGTATATTTAAGCAAAAGAAGGAGAAAAAAGTCTTTTTTATCGAAAGAAAAAGTTCTGTCAAATTAGCAGACGACGACTTTTACATGGTATATTAGAGAAAAAAAAGGGAATTAATGATTGGAAAAAAAAATTACTTCTTTGTTAAAACAAATTAATTTCTCATATACTCCTAATATAATGAAAATTCCTGCCTTGTGCGATAACTACATTACCTTTTTAACATGGTTTTGAAAGAATTCAATTTAAATTGAGCTTCTGAGTGCGTAATCGACAAATTGGATTGTAGTTAATGTGTGCGAACATCATTTGGAGGAAGAATATACTTCTACTTTAATTAAAGATTAAGGGGGAAAAAAACCTTACTTATGAAAGGGTATTATCTATTTTGATTTTGAATAGAAATTGATTAAAATTGCAGTTATCTACTTCTAAATTTCAAATATATAAAACAAATCTTTTTTTTTTTATTCAAAGAAGGTTTTTCGAATTAAATTTGGCTTTCAAAATATTTTATTTTAATCTATGTGTACATGAAATATGGGTAAAAGAATTTCCTTACTGGGATTAAATTTATAAGTTTCTGTCTATAATATGTCATTAAACTAGTTTTCTCAACTTTTTGTTGTTTGTTTCATCACTGTGATATTTAGAACAACATAACTGATAGATTCCTCGACGACTTTTTAAGATACTTGAGAGTAATAAAATAATTAAAGGACTGTAAAGGCTTGCCACATAGCGTATTTGGAGGCTTGGCACATAGCGCAAGATTGACTAGAAAGAGGGCACTGCTGTGGACTGTTTTGGCCATTGAGCGGGAAGGAGAGAAGAAGAAGGTTGTCTCGAACGTAAAAATGGAGGAAGATGCCTGTAGTTTCCTATGCGATTTATAATTGTAAAAGGAGTTGTAAATATAGTGATGTGCCTTGAAGAAAATAATAAAATGGTAAATCCGGCAAATAAGAGTGATGATTAATTCAACTACAAGACGCGATACTACAGGACTCTCAAAAAATCATTGAAGTCCATTTATTTTAATAATGGTAAAAGAAAAATTTCTTCCAGGTAATTTAGTAAAGTACATATTGAATAAAAAAGAAAAAAATATATTATTCAATAAATATATATAATTTTGGAAAGCACCACGTTGTACACAAGGTGAACCAAAAGTTCGCTTAAACTATAAAAACTCATAAAAAAGTAAGAAATGATTATAAAGAAGTGAAGTTTGCGAGAAAGGGCTCACAAGAAAATGAAATTATTTTCAGTGGCAAGAATATTTTAATAAATATTCCCAGTAGAGGGCGCTGACAATACAAAACATAATGTACAGGACAACAGTACATTGCCATTCATTCATTCCTGCAATTACAATTGTTCAATATCAGCTTTAGAACATGACAGCTCACAATGACCGTTTTAGCTGAATGCAACAATGCAAAATTGCAATGTTGCATTCAATTGAAAATTTATTGCAAAAACCTCACGATAGCTTCTGAGTTTAGTCAATGCTGACGAGGATAAATAGTACATGAGTGATTTAAAGTAGGCTTACAACTAGAAATCGATCGGAGAAATATTGGGTGAACTTGGTGGTCATACTATCATGCAACCTTGACCACCCACTCTTTCCTTATCAAAGGTAATCAACAGGAAACGTTTTACCAGATTTCCACAGTATAGGCGTGTGTGCATTCTACATAAAGCTTATTACAGATAACACACCTTTTAATGCGGGCGGGACTAAATTATTTTTTCTGCTAAAAAAATCCTTCCTTTTGACACTTTCTTGTAAACTGCTCTACTATATCATAACTACTTCTTTTTATGAATTTTTAATTTTTATACGCACTATTGGTTCTCTTGATGTAAACTTTATGAAGTAAAAAGTGACCCACCAAGAAGAGTTTAGAATGAGATGAAATTTGGTAGGTGTAATATAACTGTATTTAAGTGTAAACGCTAGTCGAGTTTTGGCTTTGATACAACTTGTTATCTGATTCAGTAGTACTGACTCTTAGAGTTGGAAGGTGTTCTCCAAAAGACTGCTTGCATTGTGTTTCAGTTGGTGAATTATATTGGCACTATTTAGTGACAGTAGAATGGGTTCTCTTCATCAGTACCTAAACATGATATATTGGGATAAAATTGGAGATATCGCATCGCCCAGGGAATATTAGAGAAACACGGAAAAAAGCAGTAGAAAGACGTGCCGTATGCATACGAAGATTATCCTGCTGAAATATTTTCCTAATGGGGATGCGTATTGGTATTTGAACCTTTGCAGACCTAGTACATTCCCCTGGAGCTGGTATCACTTTTTAGCGCGGCACTATATAGGCGATAACAATTACCGAAAGTAATTTTCATGCCCAGTTTCCACGTCTGAGGGAGGCACCTGAGCTCTTGATGATACGAACCTGTACTAGGATTTAATTTTTCCGAGAGCTCCCAAGCCAAAAAGACCCTCTAGGGATCTTTAACATGCCGTATAATCATACGACATGGTCGCTGTCAATTTTCTGCATCATGAAAATCCCCCGACTTGGGCCGGATTCGAACCTGCAACCTTGGGTGCAGAAGTACAGCGACAAACCAATCACGCCACCCAACCGGTTTGTTGAAGTATAAGCTCAAGGATTTGTGAAATGAATTGCAGCACTACAAGATACAGAATCTCGTCTACATAATGTCATACATTTTATTTTTTCCTTCAAATGGGCTGCATTTTTGCACGTAAGCCTTTAAAACCCGGCACACTTTCCAAGTGTGAAAGCCATTTCATTGGTGGTACCATCTGGTGGCAGCTCCCGCTACCGATTCTTGACACTGGAATCGATTTAATTCAAGCTCTTGTCGGATGCTAAGTATTGCAGTGAATTTATTTTGCCAAGAGTACTAGGGCCGAATTTATACTCAAGGGATCTTTTGCATGTCATATAATCGTATAAGATGAGTGCCTGCGATCTTTGCATCCAGAAAATCTATCGACTCCAAACTTGATCGAACCCGCAACCTTAGGCAACCCGCAAGGAGGGCTCGCTATTTCTACGTCTCCGAACCTAAAGTTGTCATGTATGAAATATGCAGGTAATGGTGCTGCTTAGGCACCATGAATGAACATCAATAGCGTAATCCAGTGTTCCTCAAACTGTGGGGCGGGCCCCCTAGGGGGGCGTGATAACCCTACGAGGGGGGCGAGAACATATTGAAAAGTTGAAAGCAAAAGATTGTTTAAAAAAATTATTAACTTACTGAAAGTAAACAAACAAATATATTCTGACTTAATATATTTTATTATCATTTACACTACAATACACTTATAAATATATCAGTACTGTACAATCTATTTTATTACTAATTTAACAATACTAAGCTAAGGACAAGTTTAATAATCACCAGTGACCCATGGATTTGCTATGTATAAAATTATATGCCAACATTAACACTTATCTTAATAATTTGTACGGTTTATAATATAAGTTCCTGAAATGCCGATCAAAAATTATGTGATTCGTACCTAATGAAACCGTTTACCACGTAGGTACGCGCACCGGGCGCATTGAGGGGGCCGGGGCGGATAGAAAAGGAATAATCAATCTGAAATAAGTATATCCTTTGTTAACACTGTCAAGGTCATTTTATTGCTTTCCAAAATCTTCGGAATAATTTTATGGATAGCAGTTTACAGAAAAGATAGTACTTCGGAAAGACGTATATATACGTCTGGGGCAATTAATACACTGGCTGAGCGAAATATTTATATACGTCGGGGAGACTTAAGAGATAAAAGCCGTATTGTCGATTTAGCGTCAAAGTATAGTATTATTAAATTTAATACATCGTTATTCCATGGAGGAGGGTGCGATGCAAATTCTGATTGAATGTTAGGTTGCAAGCATTGAAAGTTTGAGAAGCAGTGGCGTAACCTACACCACCGCAACCTTCGCATCCGGAAGGGGCCTAGAATTCTAGTGAGCTCAAAGCCTCTCTGATGCCAAGTGCTTAACCTTTGCAAGATCCCGGTTGGGGCCTCAAACCTGACTTCGCAGGGGTGCCATAATATTCTCAATTTCGCTACTGATGAATACATATACAAGAGTGATGCTTAGGCATTACCAGAAAAGCATTACTTTTCCCTATCCGAAAGCCATCAGCTTTTTTAAGACAAAAAAAATCTTCTAGAATTTTCAAACATCACAAGATTTTCATGTGTACAAGCCAATTTGTTGGATCCAGGGAATGAAACAAAATTGCGTCACCTGACCATAAAAATTTGATGGCATGGCATTTTTCTGAGAAATAAGATTACTGTTAAAACAGAATTTGCATTGAAAAGGTACATAAAAAAATTAAATGTCACACTTTGACTTGGAGGATTCAGGATCAAAATGAATTAAAGAAACGCTATCTTAAGAGAGCTGAAATAGAGAGTCATTACATGCATAGATTTCCTTTGAAAATATTTGTTTATGCATCCTCTTTAAGAAAGCATTTTATAGTTTTTCAATATTATTTGAATAGTGTTTGTATTTAAGTATTCTAAAAAAATTTCTTTCAATTGAACAACAATTTTACTACCCACTGTTTTTGCAGATAAATTACTTATATCGTATAGCAAAAAACATTATAATGGAATAAATATCAAGTACATGACAGTCCCGGAGGATAAATATTAGATAATTGAAGTGTTATTGAGATCTCTCTCTCTCTCGCTCTCTTTCTTGCAGTCTACTATACAAAAACTGTTAAACCGAAAACAAACAATTTAATTAGTAATACACTTTAATTTGTAGATTTTATGTTGTGTATGTTTTTTTTTCAATTTTACTTCTATTCATATATCTTTTCTTAATAATCCTTAAATACATTTATTTTCTTCTGTAAATAAAAACCTTTAGATGTACATTTTACTAAGAAACTATCTAAAAAAGAATTTTTTATTATATTATCTTAACTATTATATTTATTTATAGCTGTCTTAGTAAACATATTTACATCTTCATATATTTAATATGAAAACGTATTAGTTTTAATTATCTTCTTTTATTTATCTGGTTTTTCCCTGTTTATTTTTGCTCTCACAAAAAATGGATGAACCAATGATCTGAAATGTAATACGTAAAAATTGCATTATGACAAATTAAATATAATGATTTATGTAAAATAGTAAAGCTTTTATATAAAAAAAGTTTCTATCTCTTTCTCTCACTCTGTGCAAGCGTGTTTGTGTGTGTGTGCGTGCGTGTGTAAATAATTTCCAGTGATGTGTTTATTTGCAAGCTGAACTGAGATTTTTCTAATAAAGTGTTGATCATGTAAAAGCAATGTTCTTCCTTTCCTGCCAGCTCAACGCTATATCTATTTATTATCTTTACTATAGAGTAATGTTGGTCTAAATTGTGTGACATATTACGGGGATACGCAAGGATAAAAACTGCCTTGACATTGACATCTTGTTCATTTCACTTTGTATTTACACATTACATGATCTAACATAAAACTGATTAAATAAATTGTGCTTAGTTGTCAACGCGCTGAAGAGCTTTTAAAAAATTAAAGGAGCATTCTAGTTTTGAGGTATGAATTTTAGGTATTTTATCAGGTGCAATAAAAAAAAAAAACCAAAAAATATTTTTACCAGTCGTTATTTTATCAGATATTTATTAATGTTTGAAGAACAAAAAAAAAATCTAGTGGAAAATTAAGTTACAGGATGATTAATTGGGGATTCTAAAAAAAAATGGCGCACTCTTCTTGTTATGATTGTAATCCTTACTTTATCTAAAAAAATGATGCTATCGCCCAAACTTTAAAGTCAAAAAGAAAAATTTTTTTCGATAAATAGCAGCTGTTTGAAATGAAAAAAAAAGTTCTTAACCAGTTTTTTTATGGCATTTTAAATTTTTTTAAAAATTGTAAAAATTTGAATTTTAGTACAGTTTTAATTAATGTAATAGAAAAATATATAGAGAAGACTCCCTTCAAATTTCGAGTAAATTGGTTTAGTAGAACTTGAGATATGTTAAGAATCTCGAAAAAAGAAGTTTCGAGAAAGATACGTTTAAATTTTCGAAAAAATAAGTTTCGGGAAAAACACGTTGACTTTTTCGAGTCAGATTACGTGCAGATAAAGCCATATAATGGTACTTTATACTTACATTTTTCCAATCTGCGATTCTTGCTCATACATTGGGTCTTTCTCTACTTAAAAGAACGCATTTTCCGTTCTTTCTTTCTTCCAAACGAGTAGTTTCTGGCCTCCTTTAAAGCGTCAAATGCTCGTATTTCTGAGCGCTCCTTTTTTGTCCATTTCGTGTTTTGTGCTTTGGTGACCGTATCTTTGATTGTCAGCGTGAGCTAGAGGTGTAGGGTTTACGAATGGAATAGACATTTTAAATTCTTAATATTACTTTATTAAGAATAGAACTTAAATGTCCAACAATTTTGATAAATTTAAATAGCGAGAATCTAGAATGAACAAACACACACAAAGATAGTTGAACCGAATCACGTAACTTAGACCACTTTCTCTAAATAATTATTCAATCCACCTACTCTCACTTTTAATTATATTACAAGTCCTAATATCAAATAATCAGTCCTACCTTAATCCAACTAAGATTATATTTCTATATGGAGACGTCTGGGCGCGCGTGCAATGGTATGCACCTTGTATTACTGGTTTACTTTCCAGGTAACTTTACGAGTGGCAGTCAATTCACGCTTGTATCTCTTCAAACATAACTTTCCCCAAATTGCCATCCTAGTATGTAATGGAATCTTTGAACTCGATTTTTACCCACTTTAAAAGGTCAGATTAATTCGAAATTTCACACATTTGTCAAGGACCGATGACAGTACAATAATTTCATAATTTTGTTTCATTGTCCTGATTAGGATCTTAATAATTAAGGAATATAAGGATTTCTAGAATTGGCGACTAATTCCAGATTTAGCACCTAAAAGATTAAGGTGCAATCCTTAAGCCGCAAGCGGAAATAAAAATAATTTATGTTCTAACTGCTAAATATATGTATATTTTTTTTATTTTGATAAAGCAATATGTTTAGAAGTGATGATACGAATTAACATTTGATAATACGTTTAAGAGGTGATATAATGCGATTGATATTTAATATTTCTTCTTAACACACTTTTATTATTTAAGACCTGTATCTATAGAGACGGAATCTTTGAAATACAATGATAGGGGACTCATCCGAGGCCCCGTAAACAGAGAGAATAAATACCCTTCAGACACATTAATTAATATCCATTGAAGAGCAAGACTAATTCCAGTTACCACATAATTCCGGCTCCAAGTATCAAACTCAAGGATAAATTCAACAAAGAATAAATGATAGTTTTAAAAACTAAAAAAAATGGACTTTTATTGTAGATCGAACTCTAAAAAATGAAAAATAAATTATAGTTTCAAAAAAAAAACTAAAAAACACGCTTTTATAGTGAATCGAATTAAAAAGTAAAAGAATAATTCTTAAAATAAGAATAAAATGATTAACGAGAAAAATAATGCCACTGTAGTAAAAGCGTGGGGTGTGCTTTGTACTACATTTTTACACTAACTCAGCATTTCAGATCAGAACTAGTAAGAAATTATAACACTTAATATAGAGCACCCCACGCTTTTATCCCAATGACATTAATTTTCTCGTTAATCATTTTATTCTTATTTCAAGAAATTTTCTTTTACTTTTTAGTTCGATTTACTATAAAACCTTTTTTTTTTAACTACAATTTATTTTTTTCTATTCCTACTATTAGTTCATTCTCTCCCTATATATATATTTGTTTATTTGTTTTTATATATGTATATCATATTCCAATTTTCAATCATTAATAAAATACTTTATATTCATCCATTCAAAGTAGGAATGGATTTAACATTTTTTCTTTATAGTATTTGTTTTTAATAAACTTATTTATATATAAAAAATGATAACTTTAAACTTATAATTTTAATTTGTTACTAAACAGTTAACTCGGCTTTTTGTACTTTTTTTCACCAAGTTGATTAAAGTTAGACTGTTTTATGAGAATAACAGTTAAGTTAGAGCGATATTATATGATTTCATTACGTTCGTAATAGAAAACATTTGTTCACAACATATGTTGATTCCCAACTGCAACAATACATGAAAGCCAAATCGTGTAAATTTAGAAAATTGCCTGTGGGTTCAAATTTCCTAAATTCAATATAATTTGGATCACTTGAGTTGAAATGAGTTTCTTATATTTGATTTTCAGTTTAATATGGTGCTGTAGGTTAATAATTTTAATTTGGATTTCTGGTGGGTTAACGATTAAGTACTTGTAGAAAAATTTAAAAGGATGTATGAAAAGAGAAGCAATTTTTTTTTTAAATTAATCATCTTTAAAATCATCCGATGCAGCACTGAATGAATATTTTAAAATGAATATTATATTTTTAAATCCTTCTTAGTTCGGAGCATTATTAACTTTGGTTGATAGTTAATGCATTATAGAGAAACATGTTAATCCTTTTTTTTCAAATAGAAAAAAAAGAGTTAAAAGTTTGCTTACAAATGACATGACCAACTTGGTTTTAAAAAATGCAAATTTTCTCTATAATCATAAGTTTAAAATATTTAAATGTCCATTATATCGGTAAGGAAAGCTTAATTCCATAGCCAGTCTTCCTTTTTGAGTATAGCAAGCCCTCCCCAAGCCGTCAATCGTTTTTCTCCAGATATTTTAAAACACGCTCCCTCAAATTCCAAAATCTCGAGTGTGCACTTCCTTTGAAAAGCCAGCCCAGGAGTGAAGGAGTATTACTATCATGAAAGAGTATTACTTATATATAATTTCCTATTTTAATTCAATTAATTAAGTGCGTTTGAAATAAATATTAAGGTTTTCTGTCTGAGACTACCGCATTTTAATAAAATTGTAAATAACTTTTTTTTTATTACATTTTCAAATTCTTAATAAGTCTTCTCTTGCCAATGTTATTATTCCAGCGTGCCACACTGTTGCACGCGTGCCACTTTTAGACTGATCTATAACATTAATAAATTATATATTTTAAGAAAAAAACACGCTTTTATGGTTAATCATACTAAAAAGTAAAAAAAAAATAATTCTTAATATAAGAATAGAATGATTTAGGGGAAAATTAATGTCATTGAGGTAAGAGCGTGGGTAAATTTCTTGCTAATCAAACTCCGAAACGCTGAGTGAGTGTAAAAGTGTAGTACAAAGCACCCCACGCTTTTACCACAATGACATTAATTTTCTCGTAAATCATTTTATTCTTATATTAAGAATTATTACTATTATTATTTTTTTTTTTTTTTTTGGTTTTTTTGTTGAATAAAACAAAAAATTGTTTTTTTTAGTTTTTTAAAACTGTAATTTATTTTTCATTTTTTTTTTAACTCGATCTATACTAAAAGCATGTGTTTTTAGTTTTTTTCATTTATTCCCACCCCCCTTTTTTTTTTAAATTTTTGGCCCGCGACTGAAATTTTTACCCATCCCTGAGTTAAAACATTTTTTTTAACATGCTGGAGTATTTTTTTATTTATTTATTTTTTTTAATTTCCATTTTCAGAAAGACTGGACAGTTGCTTATATTATGATAAGAAATTGCTGGCGAAAAAAAAAAAAAAAAAATTTTGTTTTTAGGTTTACTCTTAATCTTTTAACCACCAAATGTTTCAATGATACATGGATTTAGTCGCCAAATCTAGATTATCCTGTTTCCTGATTATCATGTTCAGAGCAATGGAACAAAATTATGAAATTATTGTATTGTCATCGGCCCTTGACAAGTCCACAAAAATTCGAAATAATCTGACCTTTTAAAGTGGGTAAAAATCGAGTTCAAAGACTTCGTTGCATACAAATGAAACTTATAAAAGCGTGTTAAAACAGCATTTTATGTGATAAAATTTCAACAAACTGAATTATTTTAATAGTAACGGAGCAGGACTAACCAGCATTAAATTATGCAACTGTTCATACTCCTTGCTCAAAATGTAAGACATGTGTAACACACATTTTCACACACATAGACATTCACATTAACATGTGAAATGTAGTTCTATTTATTTATTCTTTTTTGAGATAAATTCGTTCTTGACGCTCCTCTTCAGTTAAATTCATCACTGAAGTTGCATCGCCCAACACTTCATAGATAAAGTCCACAAATTTTGATAAATCTGCTGCTCTTACAGCTTTCTGGAAAGTTGAATATTTAGTTCCGTTGATTTGAATAGTATGAGACAACGCCTTCTCACACCGATTCCAATCCAGGCAATCTTTGTGATATTTTTTCGCCAGATCTTGCAATATTGTACTATCGTGATTGTATATGTGACATTACATGAAACGAAGTACATGGTTGCCAATTCAGCATGCACGAAACATGCGAAATCAGAGTTGCTAAATTGACGAGTTATGTTAAACGTTGGCATTATTGAGATAGTACGTAAAAAATTTATTACAGAATCACGAAGATCTTTTTTTATAGAGAGAGAGATAAAATATATATTTTTGATCTTTAATTTCTATAAATAAACTACTTAATTTTAAAATTCGTTCCCTCTTTATCCATGCATTATTCATTTGAAATGTATGCCTTCATTATTGTCCCCCCTAAACTTGAGATAAAAATAAACTCTAATCCTCTGGCATAAAGATTCTACTTCCTCATTAAAAATATTTTTTTCAGAATTTACTTGTGATGCTGTGTGCAAAGCTTTATTTTTTTTTTAAATATATCACTATAATTAATTTATATGAGAACTCAACACTTAAAAGGGCAAATAAAATATTTTAAACTAAATCCCAGCTATTAAAGTTCTACTAATATTTAACTTTTTTTTTTCCTTTCATTTTGAATATTTTACTGTGTAGAGTTAAAATTACCTTTTTTATACCTAGGTTTATCTTATTGTAATAGAAAATTAATAAGAGCAGGTTTTTGTATCTCATTATACAGTATTTTTCTTTTAAATTCTCATCTTTTTTT
>BMAV01015805.1:401768-478214 GCA_019973955.1 Trichonephila inaurata madagascariensis | reverse complement strand
ACAAAAAAATTAACAGTTAACGTAGATCAAATAAGAATATATCGTCATAGGAAATGTGACGAGGTCAAATTGGGAACAGGTATCCCAAATAGTATAAGATCAAGTCAGGAACCTGTACTTGGAAAAAGTACATCAAGATTAAATGAGTCACAATATGGGAAAGAAAAATCTGCGGTGAAACGTAAGTTAGAGGCAAAAGGGATTGGTAACCAATCAAATCAATATAAAAATACAGAGAGGACCCATAAAAACAAATCACTGGTCAGATCACTTCCTAGTTCATTTGGGAATGAAAATAAAAACAAAAGGATAAGGAATAATAGGGGTATTAAAAGATCAGGTGTGTCAGGAACAAGTGGACCACAAAGAAAGTGGCAAAGAAAGGGACACAATAATATAAATAAAAGACAAATGTCATCCAGTACTATTTCTAGAAGCAGGAAAAAGAACAGAAGAGAATGCACAGAAGTTCCAGATAAATCAAACTACTGTCTAAGGCCACGACGGAGAACAGAAGAACCCCGACCAGCCAAGGAGACAATAGGGAAGTCAAGGAAAGGACGACAAGGAGATTACAAGCCCTACAACAAGCAAAACAAGAAATTCCAGTACAACCGAGGAAAGAAGAGTGGTAGCACCTCATCGTTGGATGTTATGGTGGGAGAACCATAAAAATCAGGTTGTATTGTTTCATTTTTTATGATTTTCCCAACAAGTGGTCGGAAGAATTACAAAGAAGGAAGTCTCGGCGGTGCTTAAAAGTTATAAGCCAAGTCAAACACTACAATGAGTGTTTATTTAATTTTGGAACTTTTGACTTTTAAAAATTTTTTCTGGAGAAAACATTTGTAATCACACATTTGTTTGCTTCGATGTATGACTTCGTGAGATGCGAAAATTCCTTTGGTTATTTGTTATAATAGTTTATTGAAAAATGTTTGTAATTGTATAATATGTGTATATATATATGTTGTTGTATTGTTACGTATTATGAGGCATCTGGTTCAGGGAAACGCGGCGTAGTCAGGACACTAACAATAATAATAAGGGCTGCGCGGCTCATTGGGAGTTTTTGGAACCAGATGTGGGGATGGAGATGAAAATTTATTGTGATATATAAATAATATATAATAATTGTGAAATTGATTGATATTATGGAAATAGAGACTCAAAAAGTTTTCATTTCAGGGAGACTGACCCTGAAAATCCTGAAAAATATGAAAATTATAGCTTCAACAAGAAAGGGAGCGGAAGTTCCAGCTCCATATGCAGTGTTAGATGCAAAGATTGGGTCTGCGCACCCAGAATATTTTTTTTAGAAAATTTAAGTGTATAAATATTTTAAGTAATTGGATGTTAAAAGTGAGAGTGGGCATAAATTAAACAGTAATTATTAATGTTGGCCTAGTTATTGGAGTAAAATTTATTGTCACGAGTTTAAATTTAAATTGAATATTAAAATTTAATTCTAAGATGAGTAATGAAAATTAAAGTCAAGATAAATATTGGAAATTATAAAAGTTAAAATTTAAGATTAAAATTGTAATGAAAATTAAAGTCAAGATAAATATTGGAAATTATAAAAGTTAAAATGAGGATTTAAGATTAAAATTTAAATAAAACTCAGAAAGCGAAGAAATTTAGAAATAGAGATTTAGACACGTAATTTATTAAGGGCATTGAGAACCCTTAAGTAAATCACTGTTTCTTTCTTGGAGGGGTTGTGACGTCTCTCGCGTCCTTCTGCTAACATAACTCCTATGTTCTTTGACGGCCACGATTAATGGCAAAACTTTTCCAACCCAATACCAAGAAGATAAACGAAGATAATATGTAAATGAGATATACTATAAAAGGATAGAAGCTTTGATGATAAGATATAGCGCGGCAAGCTTAGAGATAGTTTAGTGTGGAATCATTCTGATCAATAGAGCGGCAAGTTTAGAGATAGCTTAGTGTGGAATCTTGCAGATCAAGAGTTAGCAGTCCGATAGTTTTGGAAAGAATAGAAGTCGTATATAAAGTGAATTATAAATATCTCTCTATAGGTGAAGGAAGGAGATCTGCAAAAGGTAATATTTGATATAAGTAATTAGATGAATCGGATTATTAATTATAATTGAGATAAAGGATCTAGTTGCGTGATCTGACTTAAATACAAGGTTTAATTGGGTGTTAGCTCTCACTTTAATTAAAATTGTCAAATTAGAATTTAAGTAATATAAGTTATTCTTAATAAAAGTTGTATTAAGAACTACTATGTCTCATCATTTTGATAATCCCACACCTCTAGCTTACGCGGAACCGGAACGACATAGTCATCACAGGATGGCTATGTCGCAATATCTCTAAACTTGCCGCGCTATATTGATCAGAATGATTCCACACTGAACTATCTCTAAACTTGCCACGCTATATATGATGGAATGATTCCACACTGAACTATCTCTAAACTTGCCACGCTATATCTTATCATCAAAGCTTCTATCCTTTTAAAGTATATCTCATTTACATATTTGATCCGTTTCTCTTCTTGGTATTGGGTTGGAAAAGTTTTGCCATTAATCGTGGCCGTCAAAGAACATAGGAGTTATGTTAGCAGAAGGACGCGAGAGACGTCACACAACTTTTATTAAGAATTTAACTTAAATTACTTATATAACGAACAAACTTATATTAAGTGAGAATAAACCAAAGTATGCCGATTATTTAAGTCAGACCACACAACTAGATCACTTATCACAAATATAATTAATTATCTGCCTAATCTCGCTTCAATATTATATTAACTTTCAGAATATAATCTTCCTACCTTGGTTGAAGACTCGACGATTCTGATACTTGCAGGTAGACTTATGTGCTCGCGTGCAATCCTTCCTCTTTGTAATTATTATCGAGGGTGGGCGGTTCCGTCTTTCTTGATTCTAGAGTAGGCCGTCTAAACACTTGTTCCGAACTGCTCCACACTAAGCTTTATCTAAGATTGCCATTATTCCTCACTAAACTTTCTATCCTTTTAAAGGTTATCTTATTTGCATTGTTGCTTCGTTTTTCCTCTTGGAATTGGGTTGGAAAAGTTTTGCCATTAATCGTGACCGTCAAAGAACGTAGGAGTTATGTTAGAAGAAGAACGCGAGAGATGTCACAAGGTATCCGACTACGTTCGGAAGCGTGATTTTAAAAAAGCGCATAAATGGATAATTGTCATGATATTTAGTGTCACTTAGATTAGAATACATGTATAAAATTGTTTTAAGGACATTTTGACAAAAAACAGTTATTTAAATACAATATTTTGGCAAAAAATTAACTTAGAATATTTTTTTTCCCAAATGTTCTCCTTTTGTGGAAAATGCTTCTATTATAATAATATTTTGCCTGTATATAGCTCAGACCTCTGTACAGAGGTTCAACTAGAATTTTTGAAATATATAACTTAGAAGTGGGTTTATCCATGTTTTACGACAACAGAGGGGAGCAATTTTAAGAAAAAAAACGCCTATAGTTATTTAAATTGGTGGTAATTGGTGAATTTTTCAAAATTTCTAGTTGAGCCTCTGTAGAGAGGTCTGAGCTATATACAGGAAAAATATTATTATAATAGAAGCATTTTCCACAAAAGGAGAACATTTGGGAAAAAAAATATTCTAAGTTAATTTTTTGCCAAAATATTGTATTTAAATAACTGTTTTTTGTCAAAATGTCCTTAAAACAATTTTATACATGTATTCTAATCTATTTGACACTAAATATCATGAAAATTATCCATTTATGCGCTTTTTTAAAATCACGGTTCCGAACGTAGTCGGATACCTTAACCTAAAAGGCATTTTATTCCAAATTAATAAAACATAACATTAAATTCAGTAGCAAATTTTTTGCTCTTCACAACCTTCCGCTGGAGAAAAGTTCTAGTCCCTTTGAAAGTTCAAAGATTTTAAAATGATCGCTCCCGGGTGCGGCTGACCCCGCAACCCCTTTCGCTGGTAAGGTCCAAAGCCAGTTCATTCAAGTAGTTGCCCCGCGGACTCCGTCTTTCAAAGGCCATCAATGTTCATATCCCTTGATCATTGAGGTGCGGCTGCCCCCGCAACTTATACCGAGCGTCTTCGAAGAAGAAAAAAAACTGATGCGTGTAATGCAGAAGATTGCAGGAGATCGAGAAGGTCCTCGTCAACTTGCGAGCCTACTTTTAAACCCCTGGAGGGACGCTTTCACACCCTCAATCATTTCTGATTGGCGAGTGTAGCGGATCTCCACACGACCCTTCTCGCTTTAGTCCCAGCTCCTTTGGTACTTGGAGGCAATAGGCTGGAGTGTCTGAAACCAACTTCAGCGCCGTACTTAGTTTACCATCTGAAGGGCAATAAATTGCCTTGTCACTTTGACACTGAGGGTACGTCTTTATCACGACAGGGTGATATTCCTTTTCATTCAAATAGTTCGCGCCCCACATGTGCGAGGGTGACCCATCAAAGGATGCTATTCAAAGGAGCGTTCTTTCTATAGATCGCTGAGACTAAAATCGTCTGGGTGTCGGAGGAAGAAAAGGAGTGGCAACATCAAAGCCTTTTTCAGAATCGACTCATATCTATTTCCCTTCAGGCATGAGAGAAGAAGTCCCGGTCTTTTTTGGAAGATACAATGTCCCATCTGGTCATTCCGTCACCCTGCTTATCAAATATGACATGTATTGTCGAGGAGTGTTCGACTAATGAGCTGACGTCGCACCACTTGGTAGGTTTTCAGAATCTCACTCCAAATGCTTAGAAGGATCTGGGGCTATTTATTTCTAATTTTTCTTAACTTAACTTAGTGGCGCAACAGCCCATGAGGGTCAAGTCCCACTGTGCCCTACTCAGTATACGCGACCTTGGGCCCTGAGGTGTATGAGCAGATGTTCCTGTCAGGTGGTCAATCTGACGCGAAACCCCCCGTGTTACGTTCTTAAGCAAACCTGGTATTCATTTATCGACCCACTGAAGGGATGAAAGGCTGAATCAACCTTGCCAGCCCGGGGTTCGAACCTCGGACCTGAGGTGAAGCGCGCCTAATTTTTCTTACATCCTGGAATTCATTCACAAGAAAATAAAAAAGATATAACATTTTTTGAAAAAGAATAAATAAAAATATAATGTACTATAAAAAATATAAATATTCTGTACTATTATAATCTAAACGAAATTAAGCGCTAAATATTTAAAAAGTATTTATTTTAAGATGATAGAGTTTTAAAGAAAACACCCTACCATCACATTTTAATCATTGTTACTTTTGATGTTTCTCCTACTCGCAAAAATCAATTTATACTAATTTTTCCTTCTTTTTATTATTATTATTATCTCTGACGTAAAACCAGATACCTTGGGAAAAAATCACGGTCAAATTGATAAGATTTCTTTAAAAAATTATTGAAGCACTTTTTGATTGAATTGTCTGTGAACTTGGCATTTTCCTTACAGAGTCCATTTTTTGCAGAATACAATAGCGCACTCGTGTCTTTAAACGATATTACTGGTGAAATATTTTTTATCGAAGATTCTCGATAAGTATAGCTCACTTTTGACGAAAGTTCTGTGTTTCGAAAAGATGCTCTTGATAATTTAGTCGCATTTCCCATTATTGGCGTTAGAGGGAAATACAGATTACAAATATCTTTTCAAAAGATTCAAAACCAAGAAAAAGTAAAGGCTCGAGCAAATGCATTAGTGATATAATTCAGCCACTGTGATGAAATAAGTATCTAAAAGTAATTTAGAATGATTTCTGTGATATAGAAGAAGTTGTGCAACCCTTCCTAAGTTTCTCTTTTATTAAAGTATCCGACTACGTTCGGAACCGTGATTTTAAAAAAGCACATAAATGGATAATTTTCAGGATATTTAGTGTCACTTAGATTAGAATACATGTATAAAATAGTTTTAAGGACCTTTTGACAAAATTTTTTTATTTAAATACAATATTTCGACAAAAAATTAACTTAGAATAATTTTTTTTGAAAATGTTCTCCTTTTGTGAAAAATGCTTCTATTATAATAATATTTTGCCTGTATATACCTCAGACCTCTTTACAGAGGCTCAACTATGATTTTTGAAACATTCACTTTATTTTCAGAGTTACAACCCATTGAAATATATAATGATCGGCGTTTTTTCTTAAAACTTCTCCCCTCTGTTGTCGTAAATTATGGATAAACCCACTTCTAAGTTATATACTTCAAAAATTCTAATTGAGCCTCTGTACAGAGGTCTGAGCTATATACAGGTAAAATATTATTATTAATAGAAGCATTTTTCACAAAAGGAGAATATTTTGAAAATGGGTCCTTCTATGTTCCTTTTTTTCAAAATATTGTACTTAAATAATTTTTTATTGTAGTACTATTCTTAAAACAATTTTATATACATTTTCTAATATAAGTGACACTAAATATCATAAATATTATCCATTTATACGCTTTTCAAAATCACGGTTCCGAAAGTAGTCGGTTACCTTAACCTAAAACCCAGCAACAAAAAATTAGAATAAAATTAAATGTACAACTATAAGTTGGAAGGTTTTGAAAGCCCTATGCCTTAAAATAGGTACGAAAGAAAATTAAGTTCGAGTGTGTGTGTGTCTCACTAAATTAAAGCAAGTTCTCCATGTTTTACTTTACTCAACATTTTAGTCCGGGGAATTAACTTTGTAATGGGTCTACTTGCGTTTTTCCTACCAAAACGCCTCTCGGGGAATAATGGGTCTTTAAATATTGTTCTATTGAAAACTTTCCTTCGAAGAAGAAGGCGTGATTATTCAATAAATCAATATCAATAAATAATTTTAAGCAACATAAGAAACTACAAGAAATCAATGAACTTTAAAAACACAAGATAGTATTCGAGTTTAATTTTTGGGATTATGATTCAGTATCTGCTGCAAATTCTATTTCTGGTTATTCTTAAGAAAAATTTGAGAAACATTAGAGACATCCTATATAACAGGAATAAAAAGTCCATATATTCTAATTAACATATTGTTGGCGCAGTGGACATCTTTCAAAAATCTGTGTTGTTAAAATTTCAGTAATTAATTTAATAAAGAATTTTTAAAAAAATAGCTAAAAAATAACACGTACTAATAAAAAAATACACGAAGAAAGACGTTTCATTCAAAATTGAAATAAATGTTAACAATACTAGAAACTCTACATGGGAAACCAATTTAGCATAATAAGAAATCGAATAGTAAGAAAAACATGAATTTAGTTGTTGCACGTTTTAAAAAAATGTTCAAATTTAGCACTGAGCAAAAGAATTAATTTTTTTTTCAGACAACAAAAATCTAGATTTTTCAGAAAACGCTCTTTACCACGTTTCCAATGTTTTTTAATTGTATTCTATAATCAGCTTTAAATTCCATTGTTAAATTCACTAAAGTCAAAGCTATTTGCAAGCATTCTAGTCTTACTAAATTTGAAATCCGTAATACTGTAAAAAAATTAATGTATCACCAGTGTGATAATTTGTCTGTTATTAAGGTAAATAAATTTTCAAATTGATGCTGCTTAATGTAAATACAATAAAGTGACTAATTTAACCACAAAAAAATTGCCTCACGCCTTTATTTTATTCCACCTCAAGAATTGTAAGCAAGAAAAATACACTCAACTATACTACAGAAATACATGATAGTTTATAAAAGAAAAAACTCAATTTGCAATGCTTATTACTCCCGATTATACATAAATAATGAAGATACATAAAACCTTTTATTTCTTTACGGGACTAAATGAAAACAGAAAACTTAACTTAAGCATTTGTTCAGATTGCACTCTCAATGTTTACAATCAACACTTACCACAATGTTTTTTCTGTAGCAACAAAATCGTTTGATTATCAGGCGGGACAGCTATGCTACACACGTGTCATTTGAGATTACTGTTGATAAAATTTGATCTCAGGGTTAATGCCTCGAATGACATTCAAATAAATAACGCTGAGTGAGAGGCGTCGGATTACAACGATTGCAAGTCGTTCCTGGTTGCAGACACTTCTCGAATAAAATGGCAGCTGAGAAGATCGCCAAAGTAAGTAATTACCGATTCTTGTGACTCTCTGGGTATTTAAATTTTTATTTAAGAATCTTTTTATTAAAATTGCTTAGAGTTAAATTTAAAAAAACAGTACATCGTTGAAAAATGTTTCATTTTGAAAAATCACATGAATGTATAATTGTTTCGATATTTAGCGTCAATTAAATTAGAATATGCATATATCATTATACAAACCCTTACTAATATTATAAACGTGAAAGTGTTTGTATGGCTGTTTGGTACTCTTTCACGCAAAAACAGCAAAATGGATTTTAATGAAACTTTACAATAATATAACTTATACACCAGAATAACACATAGGCTATAATTTATAAAAATATTGTGTGAAGTGTCCAAAATATAACGATAATTGTCAATAAAGTAGGAAAAAATTTGGCCATCTGCAAAAAAACCGCGACGACATATATCTATCTTTTATGTGTGAAGCAAAACTTTGCATTTTGTTTTTTCTACGCCAGGCACCAGGAACTGCGAAAGCTTGAACAGGCGGAGTGTGAGGCTGATTACAATTTTAACGTAAAATAAATACAACAAAAAGTAATATTAACGTATTACACTTCCAGATATAAATTATTTATACTATTTTAAGCGTTCATTACACAAAATTTGTAACAATGTACTACTTTTGCTGAGCAGAGATCAGGTTAGGAAGGTGTTTTCAAAAATCGACCCACAAGAGAGTTACGGGGAGTTATAGATTTTAAAAAAAAATCCTTTTTATCCGCTATTAGATCTACAGACTTAAAATTTAACAAACAGGATTTTTGTTGTTGTTGTTGTTTAGCTGAGATATGCAAAAAGCTTTTTGTTTTTGATTAATTTGCAATTCACGTAAAATTAGCTCATTAGAAACTTCTTTATCCTTCAATCTGTATTGTTTAACTTTTCATTTCAACCGTGAGAAGAACGGGTATAATAGCTAGTTTATATATATATATTTAAAAGCAGTTATTTGACAAAAATTTAAGAAAGGACAACGTGTTTTCAAAACGTTCTCTTTTCATTAAAAATGTTTTTATAATAATAATATTTTGAATATATACTTCTGTGCAGAGCCTGAACTAAGATTTTTCAAATACATAATTTTGAAGTGATTTTATTCATATTTTAATGTATCAGAGTAGAGAAAATTTAACAGAAAAACACTGATTATTTCAATTGATCGTAACTCTGAAAATAATGTTAATTTTTCAAAAATCTTAGTTCAGCCTCTGTAGAGAAGTCCTAAGCAAAATATTATTATTATAGAATCATTTAAATAATTTTTTCTTGTAACAATGCTCTTGAGACAATTTTATGTGTATATTCTAATTCAAGGGACATTAAATATCAAAAGATTATTCATTTAAACGGGTTTTTTTCAAAATAGCGGTTCCGAATGCGCAGTCTCTCAGTTACCTTGTGACATAGCCATCTGTCGATAGCTATGACGTGTTGGATCCGCGTAAGTTAGAGGTGTGGGATTATCGGAAGGAAGAGACATTTTATAATTCTTAATACAACTTTTATATTAAGAATATAACTTAAATTATTTATATATAATGAACAACTTATATTAAGTGAGAATAAACCACAAAGTAAGCCGAATATTTAAGTCAGATCGCACAACTAGATCACTTATCCTAAATATTATTGATTATCTACCTAATCTCACTTTCTATATTATATTATTGTTTAGAAAGTAACCTTCCTACCTTGGTTGAAGACTCATCTATTCTGCTACTTGTAGATAGATATACTCATGTACAATTACTCTTCCTTATAAATATTATTCTCGAAGGTGGGCGTTTCCTTCTTCCTTGTGAGTAAGCCGTCTAAACACTTGTTCCGAACTGCTCCACACTAAGCTTTCTCTAAGATTGCCATCCTTCTCCCTAAACTTTCTATCCTTTTAAAGTATATCTTATTTGCATTGTTGCTTTGTTTCTCTTCTTGGTATTGGGTTGGAAAAGTTTTGCCATTAATCGTGGCCGTCAAAGAACTTAGGAGTTATGTTAGAAGAAGAACGCGAGAGATGTCACAACCCCTCCAAGAAGAAAAACGTGATTTATTTAAGGGTTCTCAATGCCTTAATAAATTACGTGCCTAAATTTTATTTCTGAATCTCTTCGCTTTCTAAGTTTTATTTAAATTTTAACCTTGAATCCTCATTTTAACTTCTATAATTTCCAATATTTATCTTGACTTTAATTTTCATTATTCATCGTAGAATTAAATTTAATAATCAACTTAAATTTAAATTTAAACTCGTGAATGATACACAATAAATTTTATTCCATTAACTAGGCCAACATTGATAATTGTTGTTTAATAATGGTCTATTCTCACTTTTTACATATATACTTAACCCTATATTTAAATATTGATATATTTAAATCTTCTACGCGAATTTTTCATGGGTGCAGACCCAAACTCTGCTTCAGGACAATTTCCAAAAGGGAGTTGGAGTCTGCTCCCACTGCTCCGTGTTGAGGCTACTATCAGCTTATGGAACACTACTTTCAGGGTCTGTCCCCAAAATAAAAACTTTTAAGTTACTTTGTCAAATTTATGTTTACATAATCCCAAAAAGTTTCCAATTATATATCATTTGTAAATCACAATAAACTTCATTTCCACCCCAATCTGGTTCCATAAAACTCCCAATGAGCGCGCACCCTCGATATTATTGTTAGTGCCCTGACTACGCCGCGTTTCCGAACCAGATGCATCTCAATCGGAAAAATACAACAACATATATATATATATATATATACATACATATTATAAAATTTTAAAAACATTTTTCAATAAACCATTAAAACAAATAACCAAAGGAACTGTCGCATCTCACGAAGTCATACATCGAACAAACAAATGCGCAATTACAATTTTTTTCTCCATTATTAAAGAAAAAATTTTTTACAAGTCAAAAGTTCAAAATAATATACACTCATTGTAGTGTCAACTTTTGCTTGATTATAACTTTAAACACCGCCCAGACTTCTTTGCAATGTTTTTCCAACCACTTTTTGGGAAGATCATAAAAAATGAAACAATACAACCTGATTTTTTATTAGTCCCGCACTGACGTCCAATGACGAGGTGCTACCACTGTTCTTTCCCTCTTTTATTCCTTTTTGCACTGGAATTCTTTATGTTGCCTGCTGTAGGGCTTGTAGTCTCCTTGTCAACTTTTCTTTGCTTGTCTTGTTGTTTCCTTGGCCGGTCGGGAAACCCTAAATCCTTTCTCAGGCGTGGCCTCAGGTTGTATGTCGGTCCATCTTGAACTTCAGTTGTTCGTCTTGTTTTTTTTCCTACTTATATAAATAGTACTGGATAAATGGTCTTTTGTTAATATTATTGGGTCCTTTTCTCTGCCACTTTCTTTGTGGTCCACTTGCCCTGATCCATACGACCTTTTCATTCCTAAGCTAGCCTTTTCTTTTTTTCTGTCATTTATAAATGAACTAGGGAAACGATCGACCAGTGATCTGCAGCATCGGTCCTATCTGTGTTTTTCTTTATATTGTTTTTATTGGAGATTAATTTTTCCTCTAACTCACGTTTCACCGCAGATCTTTTTTTTCCCCTAGTGTGACTCATTTGATCTTTTTATGTACATTTTCCAAGTACTCTTTCCTGACGTGATCTAATATTATCTGGGCTACCTGTTCCTAACTCGACCTCGTCACATTTCCTATGACGATATATTCTTATTTGATCAACGTTAACCGTTAATCTTTTTCCTGACTTCCATATTACAATATTATTATTATTTCTTACTTCTAATACTCTATAGGGTCCTTCAAATTTTTGTTTAAATTTGGAACAGATTTTATTAGCTGCTGAACTTAAAGGGTGTGTCTCTAATAAGCCCCAAACATTTTTCCTAATTGTATATCCCGTCTTCGTCTATTATAATATCTTTCCCACCTTTCCTGCTTAGTTTTCGTACTTAGTCTAGCTTCATCAAAGATTTTTTTGATGTTTCTAACTGTGAATTCCGATCCATCTGAAATCATTACTAATTTTTGAAATGGGGTAATCAATTTTCGACCCAAAAATAATTCCGCAGGTGATTTTCCCGTTGTTTCATTCACCGCCGTACGAATAGCGTAAGCAAACTCACGAAATTGATCCCAAGTATCGTGTTGATCATTAACAAATTTGCAATCATTTGCACTATATCTCGATTAACTCTTTCAGTCCGATTTGCTTGTGGTCGATATGCAACAGTCTTCACCATGCCTTATGCCTAATCTTTTTACTTAAGTGCTCAAAAATTTCGGATATAAATTGGGGACCGTTATCACTTATTAATTTTATTGGAGTCCAAACGCGATATAAAATTATCAAAAAATATCCGCTATTATACGAGCCGAGGCCTTTTTTAAAAGTATAATTTCAGCCCATTTGCTGAAATGAGGGGTTATTCCCAAAAATATAGCGATTACGTCTTATTCTCGATAGAGGATACGGGCCTAACAAATCTAACGTCACTATCTCATTTGGATAATTTGATATATACGGTTTTAAAATCGACCAGCTGGTAATGCGTTTTTATAGTTATTAACTTGGCACATATGGCATGTAGAGACATATTGTGACGTCTCTCCCCGTCCTTCTGCTAACATAACTCCTTTTGTTTTTTTGAGGGAAACGATTAATGGAAAAACCTTTTCCCAAAACCCAATACCAAGAAGATAAACGAATATTATGAAAAATGAGATATATTTTAAAAAAGGAGAAGCTTTGATGATAGGACCCGACAAGTTTAGAGATAACTTAGTGTGGAATCTTTCCAGATCAAGAGTTAGTTTTGCCCCTAAAAATTTTTAGAAGAACTAGAAGTTCATTATAGAAAGTTGGAAATTTGCATATTCAGTTACTTTCCCGTATCATTCAATCACTAAGGGGAAGGAGTTTCGAAAAAAGGGTAATATTTTGGTTAGGAAGTTAGATGAACCCGGTTTTTTATTATAATTAAGATAAATGTTCAGTTGCGTGATCTGAATTGAATAAAAGGGTTTTAAATTGGGTGTTAACTCTCACTTTAAGAAAGGTAAATTTAGAATTAAGTAATAAAGTTATTTTTAAATTGGTTGTATTAAAAACCCCTATGTCTCATCATTTTGATAATCCCACACCTCTAGCTTACGCGGATTTTTAAACAAAATAAACCCCCAAGGATGGCTATGTCCCCAATCCCCGAACGTGTATAATTCTGGGTTAGGTAATGTAGGTGGGGTCCGTACCCTAAATGTATTTTCGGGGTCAGAAAACTTGCAGAGTTTATCGAAACAATAGAAATAACATACAGTTACTTGAAACCCCAAAATTCTGTCATGTGCTTACTTAAAAGTCATCTCGGGGAAGGGCTCAAGATTGGTACTGATATTTGGATCGGTGTTAGTGCAAAATACAGCCACGGTTTTCCCGCGCAGCTCAAGGCTAAATTTAGCAAAGGTTTTTCCCCGCGGTCAAAATAAAAAAGAAGTACAAGCAAAATTTTTACGCCCCCCGGGGAAGAAATCGGGAACCTACTGATTTCGTTTAAAATTTACAAAAAATCGAGAAAGTTTAAAATTAAGGAAGTCCCAAGCAGAGTTGGTGGATCATTTTTTTGGTTGATTGAACCAAAAACCCAAGATTATGTGGAAGTCCCAATCCACAGAACACGGTACAATTTTTTGGAAGTCTTGGCAAAATTCGAAGAAAATATTCTTGAAAATTTAAAAAAGGGGTTTTTGGGGAATGATAATATGAAAGACGGGCCCAAAATCCCTAGGATCCCTTTTGATGCTAATGGTACAAACGGGGAGAAATTTAAGTAGGACGTAGACCAAATAAAAATAAAAATTTTTACGAGAATAGCCGTCAAAGTAATAGAGGGTTCGGGGGGAATAGATTTCAAAAAAAGGGATCAGGGGATTAAACAACAGGGGTTCCCTTTTTCCCCGAAATGAGCGAAATGAAAATTTTTAAATAGGGGGCCCGTAGAAATAGGGGTTCAAAGGAAAATTTAAAAATGGGCGATAGGATGCAAAGGAGACGATTAAATATTGAAAAAGTTAAAGATCAACCTCAAAAAATATCGAAAAAGAGAAACAATTGCTTTCTCCGATATGTATATCCCCCGTAGAACTTCCTCACGTTCCTATTTTATTAAATAACACTTTTTTTGAAAGCGCTATGGGACACCGGGCAAAATAAATCATTTATTTTTGGAAAAAGTAAAATAGAAAATATTTTTTCTATAAGAAAATTTAAAAAAATCGCGACCCCAGGTAATAACAGCACAGGGTGCGAAATCCCAAAAAACATGGGGATCGTAGAATTGAATATTTCGCACCCAGAAAATTGAAAGAAATTGGTCATTTCTTGTTGACGGATTTAGAATACCCATGTATTCTCGGTATTGATTTTATAAGTGGGTAAAAAGATAGTATTAGTTTAAAGATCAAAATCGTTGAAAATTCTGGGATTCTCAAAAAAAAAAGGTTGGTTAAACCCAAATTTAAAAAGGGGAAAAAAAGTTGAGATAGATTTATCTAAGAAAAAATTTGGGAGGAAAGAAAAAAAAAACCCCTACTTTTTTTTAGTATTTTTAAAGGGGTTTTTTTTCAGACAAACCAGGTCTTACTCATGTTTTATACCATGAAATTGACAGGGGAGATAACCCACCGGGCTTAAAGGCCATAAAAGGTACAAACCGGACAAAGCAAGCAAAAATTGTTTTTTCTACAAAAAAAATTTTACAAGAGGAAACGATTGCCCAATTCAATCCCCATACCCCACCTGTTGTGTTATGCAAGAAAAAAAATGGGTTATCACCGGATAACCCGGAAGCATATAGATTTGGTAGACTATAGAAAATTAAATTCACCCAAAAGTACCCCGCGATCCCCTTTTACCGTTAATAGATGTTTTATTAACGAACATCCCATATACAACAATAATGTCATCTCTTGATCTAAGAAGTGGTACTTTCAAATGGCAGAAACCCCCAGTGATATTGTTAAGACCGCATTTGTAGTAAAAGTCATTATGCTTTCAACCCGGATGCCATTCGGTTTATCGGGAGCAGCCCCAAATTTTTTAAAAAGGCAATTGACATAATCCAAAAAGGGGGATGGGGAAATTTGTGAATGTTTTATATGGATGATGGGATTTCTCATTCCTCATTCACTCACCATGTTGAACATTTGGGGGAATTTTTTTTCGTTGTTAAAGGATGCAGGTTTGACTTTAAATAAGGGAAAAAGTGTAAATTTGGGTGCGATAAATTTGGGAAAATTTGGGAAATTTTTGGGAAAAAAGGGAAATTTAAAAACCCGGATGAGAAAAAAGGTTAGAGCTATACAAAAAATAAAACCCGCCCGTAATTTTAAAAAAGAGGTGCCCAATTTTTTAGGGTATGTCCCAATGGAAAAGGAAATTTTTTAAAAAATTATGCGGTTTTTGGTGAGCCATTTTATAATATTAAACAAAAATTTTTAAAAATTTGTCTGGGTTTTAAGAAGCAAAAAAAGGCATTCGAAGAGGTCAAAGAGGCGGTAACAAAAGCCCCAAAAGTTTTAAAAATTACCAAACTTTCGGGAGCCATTCGAGTTATTTGGGGGTCCAGTTCGATGGGTTTTTAGGAGCAGTACTTAATCAACAAAAAAACCTGTAGTATTTCGTCACGACACTGAACAACGCAGAGAAAAATTATACAGAACCGAAAGGGAATGTCCAGCAGTAGTATGGGCGTTGAACAAATTCAAGAACATATTTGGGAATATTGCCCATTAAAGTAATAACGGATCACGCCGCCTTAACACCCTAACACATGGCAAAAATTTTAGTGGGATGATTAGATGGGCACTAAAAATTATCAGAATTCAATATAGAAGGGGGAACATAGCCCGGGGAACCCCCAAAAATGCAGTGGCTGACATATTATCAAGGAACCCCGTGGAAAAGTATAGGGGGAGAAAATTTAATTGTGCCATAATCAAGGATTTAGTACTTATTTGCGGGAACAATTAATAACAGAACAAAAAAATGACCCAAAAATTAGGTCATATCTATAGATATTTAAAAAACCCGGAAGAAAACCCTGGTTAATGAAAACAATATGTGAGATGGCCCCCGATTTCCTTTTTAATTGAAGGATTTTTTTTTTTTCCCAAAAAACACGCAACGTCATTAAGTGAAATGCGTGTATACATTAAAAAATCATTAAGGAATGAAAAAAAAAAAGAGAATTTCCTGCCCTTACACTAAACCCCTTAGGCAGATTTAAAACGTATCTTTAAAGGGGACGTTTGTTTTTTTTCCCCCGTACATGAGAAAATTCATTGATAAATAATTTTCCCCTGCCATATGTGCCAAGTTAATAACTAAAAAAACCGTTCCCAAACTGGTCGATTAAATCCAATTATTCGAATTATCCGAATGAGATAGTGACGTTAGATTTGTTAGGCCCGTACCCTATATCGAGAATAAGACGTAACCGCTATTTTCAGTAATAACCATCATTTCCGAATGGGCTGAAATTATAAATTTTTAAAAAAGGCCCTATCTCGTACAATAGCGGATTTTTTTTTTATAACTTTATATCTTGTTATGGGCCCCAATATAATTAATAAGTGATAATGGTCCCCAATTTATACCCGGGAAATTTTTTTTGAACATTTAAGTGAAAGTTTTAACAAAGGCATGTAAAACTGTTGCATATAGGCCACAAGCAAATCGGACTGAACGGGGTTTAATGAAAATATAGTGAAAAATGATTGCAAATTATGTTAATGATCAAAAACCGATACTTGGGATAAATTTTCACGTGATTTGCCCCCCATTAAAATGGCGGTAATAAAACAACGGGAAAATACCTGCTGAATTATTTTGTTAAAAAAATTGATTACACCCATTTAAAAAACTAGTTATGATCTGGGAAAGTTCAAAATTCAAAATTAAAAAATATCGAAAAAGTTTTAAAGGAAGCTAGACTAAGTACAAAAAAATTAAACGGGAAAAGGGGGGAAAGATATTATAATAGACTTAAAAAAACAAAAAAAAGGTAAATGATTGGGTCTTATTAGAAACACACCCTGTAAGTTCAGCACCCAACAAAGTTTTGTGCTTAATTTAAAAAAAAATTTGGGAAGGAACTTATGGGGTATTAGAAGTTAAAAACAACAATAATATTGTAATATGGAAATCGGGAAAAAAGATTAAGGGTTTAAACGTAGATCAAATAAGAATATATCGTCATGGGAAAAGTGACGAGGTCGAATTGGAACGGAATCCCAAAAAAAGTATAAGATCAAGTCAGGGAAACTCTTATTTGGAAAAAAGTACATAAAGGGTTAAATGAGCCCAAATATGGGAAAAAAAACAGCGGTGAAACGTAAGTTAGAGGAAAAAGGGGATTGGTCGCCAATCAAACCCAATAAAAAAAATACAGAGGGACCCATAAACGCAAACCCAATGGTCAGATCGTTTCCCTTGTTTTTTTGGGAGGAAAGTAAAAAAAAAAGGACAAGGTATAATGGGGGGTATTAAAAGACCCGGGAGAAATAGGGGCAAGGGGACCACAAAAAAAAGTGGCAGAAAAGGGCCCCAAAAACAATAATAAAAGAATTTTTTTCACCCAGTACTTTTTCCCCAAAAGTGGGAAAAAGGGAACAGAAGAGAATCAACTGAAGTTCCAGATAAAACCCAAGTATAATCTCGGGAGGCAACGCCGGAGAACAAAAAGGAATACCGACCAGCCAAGGAGAAAAAAGGGGAAATCAAAAAAGGGGGACGAAAAAGGGAGATTCCCAAGCCTACAACAAGCAAAACAAGAAATTCCAGTGCAACCGAGGAAAAAAAAGTGGTAGCACCTCATCGTTGGACGTAATGGTGGGAGAACACATAAAAAAAATCAGGTTGTATTGTTTCTTTTTTATGATTTTCCCCAAACAAGTGGTCGGAAGAATTATTGAAAAAGAAAAAAGTCTCGGGGGGTTTAAAGTTATAACCCAAAGAAAAAAGTCAAACACTACAGTGAGTGTTTATTTTTTTTTGGAATTTTTGACTTTTTAAAAAAATTTTTTTCTGGAAAAACATTTGTAATTGCACATTTGTTTGCTTCGATGTATGACTTCGTGAGATGCAAAAAATTTCCTTTGGGTTATTTGTTATAATAGTTTATTAAAAAAATGTTTGTAATTGTATAATATGTGTATATATATATGTTGTTGTTTGTTGTATTATGAGGCATCGGGTTCAGGGAAACGCGGCGTAGTCGGGGCACTAACAAAAAAAACCGTGCCGGCTCATTGGGAGTTTTTGGAACCAGATGTGGGATGGAGATGAAAATTTATTGTGATACACAAATAATATATAATGAATAAAAATTGTGAAATTAATTGATATTATGTAAACATAAATTGGAAACAATGACTCAGAAAAGTTTTCATTTTCGGGGGAAACAGACCCTGAAAATTATCATAAAATAATTTAACAAGAAAATGGAGCGGAAAGTCCAGCTCCATATGCAGTGATGATAAAGATGCAAAGTTTGGGTTTTGGGACCCAGAAAAATTTTTTTTGAAAATTTAAGTGTATAGTTATTTTTTAAGGGTTTTGACGTTTTCTCGCGTCTTTCTGATTAACATGACCCTATGTTCTTTGACGGCCACGATTTGGCAAAAATTTTTCCCAAACCCCAAAACCAAGAAGATAAACGATCATAATATGTAAAAAGAGATATACTATAAAAAAGGGTAACGTGGAAAGCTTAGATATAGCGTGGTAAACCTAGATATAGCGTAGCAGGCTCAGAGATAGATTTTGGAATTATTCTTTATCGATAGAGTGACAAAAACAATGTGAAATCTTGAGGATCAAAAAAATTTCCCTTCCCCGGGTCAAAAATCTTCATATATAAAGTTTATAGATTATATTCTCTAGGTCAAGGAACCAGAACTTTAAAAAAAGGGAATATTAGATAGAAGTAATTAGATAAACAAGGTTATTTAGGATAATTAAGATAAAAGGATCTAGTTGGTGATCTGACTTAAATACGTGATTTAATTTGGGCTTGACTCTCCTCCCAATTATATTTGTCAAATTAAATTTAAGTAATATAAGTTACTCTTTTTAAAAAAAGTTGTATTAAAATTATGTCTCATCATTTTTTATAATCCCCACCTCAAACTTACAATGGGAAACCGGGAAGGCCCTGGTCATCACAAAGGGTGGCTATGTCTCAATCCCCAACGTATTTAATTCTGGGGTTTGGTAATGTAGGTGGGAAAAACGATTCTACCTGAAATGTACTTTTGGGGCGGAGAAAAGTTGCAAAAGTTTATCGAAATGTATCGACAATAATATACAGTTACTTGAAATCCCAAATTCTGTCATGTGCTTTTTTAAAAGTCATCTCAGGGGGAAGGGGTCAAGATTGGTATTCGATATTTGGTTCGTTGTTAGTGCAAAATACAGCCACGGTTTTGCGCAACTCCCAAAAAAGAATTAGCGAAGGCTTTCCCCCGATCAAAAAAAAAAAAGAACTACAGTCGGAGTTTTATGCATCACAGCAGGGAAGAAATCAGGAGGCGACTGATTTTGTATAGATTACTAAAAAAAGAGAGAAGTTTAGAATTAGGGGAAAGTCCCAACAGACTTGGGGGATCATATTTTAGGGTTTGACTCGAACCCGCAGGTACAGGACTATGTGGAGGTGCGAAATCCCCAAAATACGATACAACTTTTTGGGGGGGCCTAAATTCGAAAGAGATATTCTTTTTCAAATCACAAAGGGGTTATCAGAACCATAATATAGAAAGACGAGGTCAAAATGCGCATAGGGTGCCTAATTTTTAAGCTAATGGTAGAAACTGGAGGAATTCGGAAAAAAAGGAGTAGACCAAATAACAGAAAAGAGTTTTGAGAATAGCCGTCAAAAAAAATAGAGGGTTCGAGAGGGAAAAGGTTTAATAATAATGATCAAAAAATTCGCAACAGGGGGTTTCTCTTTGAAATGAGCGAAAAAGATAATTTTAATAAAGGGGGCCGTAGAAATAAAGGGTTCAGTATTTAAATTTTAATCGAGGCGATAAAGGGCGCAAAGGGGGGAATTTAAAAATTGTAAAGGTTAATGATCAACCTCAAGAGGTTCCACAAAAAGAGACAATTAGACTTTCTCCATTTTGTATAGCACCCGTAAAAACTTCCCCCCCGTACCTATATTATTAAAAACACATTTTTTAAAAACCCTTTTTGGGACACCGGAAGAATAAATCTTTTTTATCGGAAGAAGTATATAGAAAAAAATTTTTTTTATAAACAAATAAAAAAACCGAGCCCCGGTAATAAAAAGCACAGGGGGGCGAAAATGCCCGGGGGGGTAGAATTGAAAAAATTTAAAATCAGACAATTGGGAAAATTTGGGCATTTCATGTGTTTAAAGATTTGAAAACCCATGTATTCTAGGTAAATTTCATAAGGGCCCAAAAGAAAAGTATTAGATTTTTAATCAAAAAACGTTGAAAATTCCCGATTCTCCCAAAAAAATAAGGTGGTTGAACCCTTTAAAAAGGGTTGGAAAAGATTTATCTAAAAAAAATTGGGGGTGTAGAAAAAAAAAAACTACAAAAAATTTTTTTAAAGTTTTAAAAAGGGGTTTTTTTTTAACAAACCAGGTCTTACTCATTTTATACCATGAAATTGACACGGGGGATAACCCCACCAGAGCCGGGCCCTTTTAAATATGATCGCACTAAGCAAGAATAATAAAATTTTTACATACAAAAAAATTTTTTACAAGAGGAAAAAATTTTCCAATTTAGTCCCCATAACCCCGTTGTATTTTCAAAAAAATAATGGGTTACCACCGGATAATCCGGGAAACAAAATAGATTTGCAGTAGACTATAGAAAATTAAATTCGACCAAAGTATCCCGGGTACCCACCGAATTTGATGATTTTTTAAAAGAACATACCCTATACAACAATAATTTTCATCTCTTTATCTAAGAAGTGGGAAATTTTTAAATGGCGTAAACCCCCGCGATATATTTTAAAACCGCATTTGTAGTAAAAAGTGGCACTTATGCTTTCAAGCGGGTGCCTTCGGTTTTTTCAGGGGCAGCCCCAATTTTTTAAAAAGAATTGACATAATCCTAAAAAACCCGGGGATAGGGAAATTTGTGAGGGGTTTTTCATGGGGTGACGTTATTATCCCTCTTCATTCACCACCATGTTGAACATTTAAGGGAAAAATTTTTTCGTTGTTAAAGGATGCAGGATTGACATTAAAATAAGGAAAAATGTAAATTCGGGGGGATGAATTGAAATATTTGGAATTAATTATTAGTAAAAAAGGAATTAAAACGGATGAGACAAAAGGGTTAAAAGCTATACAAAAAAGATGAAACCACCCCGTAACTCAAAAAAAGGTATCTAAGTTTTTTGGGGATGTCCCAGGGGACGCGAAATTTATTAAAAAAATGGGGTATTTGTGGGGCCACTTTTTTAATCTTTTTAAAAGAAAAATTTAAAAAAAATTTTTCTGGTCCCAAAGAAGCACAAAAAAGGGATTCCCAAGAGGTCAAGGAGGCGGAAAAAAAAAGCGCCAGTTTTAAAATTTCCAAACTTTCGGAACCATTTCCCAGTTATTTTTGATGCCCGTTGTTGGTTTTAGGGGCAGTACTAAACCAACAAAACAGACCAGCCCTATTTGCGCCCCGTACACTGAACAACGCAGAGAGGAATTACACAGTAACCGAAAAAAATGTCCAAAAAAATAGTATGGGCGTTGAACAAATTTTGAACATATTTGGGGGTATTACCAATTAAAAGGGAATAACAGACACGCCCATTAACACGCCTAACACATGGCAAAAAATTTTTCGGGGTAGGATGATTAGGGTGGGCCCAAAGTTAGCAGAATTCAAAAATAGAATGGGGGCATGGGGGGGGAACTCAAAAAAGCAGTGGCTGACATTCTTCAAAGGAATCCAATTTATAATTTTAATTTGGGGATAAAATTAATTTTCCATAATCAAAAATTTGGTACTTACTTCGCGGGGAAAAATTAATAAAGGAACAGAAAAATGACCCAGAATTAGGTCATATAAGATATTTGAAAAAAAGGAAGATAACTCGGTTAATGCAAGATATGTGAGGTTTGGGCCCAAGATTTTCCCCCTTTAATTGAAGGATTGTTATTTTATGCGAAACACGCAACGTCTTAATTTAAATGCGTGTATACATTCCAAAAAACTTTAAGGAATAAAAAATGAGAGAATTTCATTTACAAGCCAATAAGTGGACACGTAGGGAGATTTAAAAAAGTATCATTAAACCGGGGCGTTTGTTATTTCCCCTACAGAAAAATTTATTGATCAATATGTTCCCACATGCCATATGTGCCAAGTTAATAACTATAAAAAAGCGTTACCAGCTGGTCGGTTAAATCCAATTTTATCAAATTATCCGAATGAGATAGTGACGTTAGGTTTTAAAGGCCCCTATCCTTAAAGGGGGGGAAAAAGGGGAAAGGGAATTTTTGGGAATCCGATCTTTCGGGAAGGGGGGAAATTTACCCCTTAAAAAAGGCCCTCATCTCGTATAATAGCGGATATTTTTTTATAACTTTATATCGCGTTATGGGGCTCCAAAAAATTTTAAAAATGATAATGGTCCCCAATTTATATCCGGGGATTTTTGGGGCATTTAAATGAAAGATTAGGCATAAGGCATGTAAGACTGTTGCATATCCCACCCAACAAAAACGGACTGAAAGAGGGTTTAAACGAGATATAGTAAATGATTGCAAATTACGTTAATGATCAACACGATCCGGGTTAATTTCTTACGTGAAGGGTTTTCTTAAAGCTATTCGTACGGCGGGGAATGAAACAACGGGAAAAACAACCCGGGTGAATTATTTTTAGGTCGAAAAAATTTATTACCATTTCAAAAAAAAAGTTATGATATCGGAAAGCTCTAAATTCAAAATTCAAGATATACATAAAAACTTTAAAGAAGCCAGACTAAGTACGAAAAAATTTAAAAAGGAAAAGGGGGGAAAAAAATTATAATAGAACCGAAAGGACATAAAAATAAAGGTAAATGATTGGGTTTTATTGGGGAAAAACACCCTGTAAGTTCCGCAGCTAACAAAGTATTGGTAAATTTAAACCTTTGAGGGACCTTTATAGAGTCCTAGAAGTTAAGAACTTTAATAATATTGTAATATGGAAATCAGGAAAAAAGATTAACAGTTAACGTAGATCAAATAAGAACATATCTCATAGGAAAAGTGACGAGGTCGAATTAAAAACAGGTATCCCAAATAGGGATAAGATCAAGTCAGGGAAAATCGTACTTGGGAAAAAGTAAAACCAAGGATTAAATGAGTCACAATATGGGAAAAAAAACTGCGGTGAAACGTAGGTTAAAAGGCAAAAAAAGGGTTGGGAAAACCCAAACAAATCAATATAAAAATACAGAAGGAACCCCTAAAACAAATCACTGGTCAGGGTCACTACCTAGTTCAGTAGGGGAAAGAAAATAAAAACAAAAAAGGGTTTTAAAAATAACCCAAAGGGATTAAAAAATCAGGTGTATCGGGGACAAGGGGGACCCCAAAGAAAGTGGCAAAAATGGGTAATAATAATAGTAATAATAAAAAAAACAAATGTCATCTAGTACTATTTCTAGAGATAGAAAAAAAAGAAGAAGAGAATCAACTGGGAAATTCCATATGAAAAAAAGGGTTTTAAATTTTAAAGGGCCCCGACGGAGAACAGAAGAACCCCCCCCAGCCAAAAAACACATTGGGGGAAAGGGAAGGAAAAGGGCGACAAGGAGATTACAAACCTTACAACAAGAAATTCCAGTACAACCAAAAGGGAAAGAAGAGGATGAACCTCATCGTTGAACGTGAAAAGTGGGGGACCCAAATATAAAAATCAGGTTGTATTGTTTCATTTTTTATCTTCCAACAAGTGGTCAAAAATTTTTGCAAAAAAAAGTTCGGGGGGTGCTTAAAAATTATAAGCCAAGTCAAACACTACAAATGAGTGTTCATTTAATTTTTTGGGAAATTTTGACTTTTTTAAAATTTTTTTTTGAAGAAAAAAATTTGTATTCACATTTGTTTACTTTTGATGTATGACTTCGTGAGATGCGAAAATTCCTTTTTGGGTTTTTTGTTATAATGGTTTATTGAAAAATGTTTGTAATTGTTAAAAATATTTTTATATATATATGTTGTTGTATTGTTACGATTATGAGGCATCTGGTTCAGGGAAAGCATGGGGAGTCGGCACTAAAAAATAATAAACCCCTCGCGGGTCATTTGGGGTTTTGTTGAAAAGATGTGGGGATGGAGATAAAAAAATTTTTTGTGATATATAAATAAAAATGTAAAAAATTTATTAATATTATGGGAAAAAGAGACTCAAAAAGTTTCATTTCGGAGACTGACCCCCGAAAAAACTTGAAAAGTATATTTCCCAACGTGTTTCCAGGTTGTTAAGAAAGGGGAAGTACCAGCTCCATATGCAGTGTTAGATTGGGTCTGCCCCCCAGAAAAATAGTTTTTTGTATAAATTTTTTTAAGTAACGAAATGAAAAAGTGAGAGGGGCACAAATTAAAATAATTATTAATGTTGGCCTAGTTATTATAAAATTTATTGTCACGAGTTTAAAATTAAATTGAATTTTAAAAAATTCTAAAATGAGTAATGAAAATTAAAAGTCAAGAAAAATTTTGGAAATTATAAAAAAAAATTTAAGATTAAAATTGAAAATAAAAAATTAAAGTCAAGATAGATTTTGGGAAAAAAAATTAAAATGAAGATTTAAGATTAAAATTTAAAAAAAAACTCAGAAAGCGAAGAAATTTAGAAATAGAGATTTAGAACGTAATTTATTGGGCATTGAGAACCCTTAAGTAAATCACGTTTTTTTTTTGGGGGGTTTCTCTCGCGTCTTTTTGATTAACATGACTCTATGTTCTTGACGGCCACGATTAATGGCAAAAACCCTTTTCCCAACCCTACCAAGAAGATAAACGAATATAATATTAAATGAGATATACTTTAAAAAAGGGTAGAAGCTTTGATGATAGGAGCGACAAGTTTAGAGATTACTTTGTGTGGGAAACATTCAGATCAAGAGTTAGCGTCCTATAGCTTTGGGAAAGGGCTAGAAGTTCATTTAAAAGTTGGAAACTTCGCATATTCAATTTCATTCTAGATATTATTCAATCACTAAAGGGAAAGGGGATCTGCAAAAGGTAATATTTGGTATAGGGAAATTGATAACGGTTTTTTTTATTATAATTAAGATAAATGTTCTAGTTGGTGATCTGACTTGAATATAAGGTTTAATTGGGTGTTCTCTCACTTTAAGAAAGTTGTCAATTGAATTAAGTAATATAAAATTTTTCTTCATAAAAGTTGTATTTAAAAACCCATATGTTCCCCTCATTTTGATAATCCCACACCTCTAGCTTACGCGGATGAACGACATAGTCAATAGGGTGGGTTGTCACAAATTTATCAATGAATTTTCTCATATACGGGGAAAAAAAAACGTCCTTTTTTTTTATACGTTTTAAATCTACCCAAAAAGTCCTGAAGGTTTTTCGGAAAATTTTCTTATTTCATTCCTAAAGATTTTGGAATGTATACCCGCATTTCACCTAACGACGTTTGTGTTTCGCATAAAATAACAAGCCTTCAATTGGGGGGAAGTCTGGGGCCAATTTCCCATATCGTTGCATTAACAGGTTATCTTCCAGGTTTTCTAAATATCTATAGATTGCCAATTCTGGGTCATGCTTTTGTTTTTGTTATTAACTGTTCCCACGAAGTGAGTACTAAATCCCTGATTATTGCACAATTAACTTTTTCTCCTATTATACTTTCCACAAGATTTCTTGATAGTATATCTGCCACTGCATTTTGAGTTCCCGGTCTATGTTCCCATTCTATATTAAATTCTGCTAATTTGAGTACCCATCTAATCATCCTACTCGACAAATTTTTGCCATGTGTTAGGCGTGTTAAGGCAGCGTGATCTGTTATCACTTTAATTGGCAATGATCCTAAATATGTTCTGAATTTGTTCAACGCCCATACTACTGCTAGACATTCTCTTTCGGTTATCGTATAATTCCTCTCTGCGTTGTTCAGCGTACGTGAAGCAAATATAACGGGTCTGTTTTCTTGATTAAGCACTGCTCCCAAACCGATTGAACTGGCATCTGTAAATAACTCGAATGGCTTTTGAAAGTTTGGTAATTTTAAAACTGGCGCCTTTGTTACAGCCGCCTTGACCTCTGAGACATAGCCATCCTGTGATGACTATGTCTGGGTGATTCGCGTTAGCTAGAGGTGTGGGATTATCTATATGATGAGACATTATGTAATTCTTAACACAACTTTTATTAAGGATAACTTAAATTACTTAATTCTAAATAACAACTTTCTTAAAGTGAAAATGAGCCAACAATTAAACCTTATATTCAAGTCAGATAACACAACTAGAACACTTATCTTAATTATATTTAATTAAATGTCTAATCTAATTTCCTATACAAAATATTACCTTTTATAGAGTCCCTTCCTTCCTAGGTTGAAGTAATTCCTAATATGTTATTTGTAGGAGAGATTACACAAGCTTTCTTAATCCTTATTATTATTGGTGATGAGCGTATCCTTCTTCCAGAGCTGTAGGACGTCTAACCTTTATTCCTAACAATTCCGCACTAAGTTATCTCTAGGCTTGCCGTTTTTCTCACCCAAACTTTCTATCCTTTTAAAGTATATCTCATTTGCATATTCGATCCGTTTCTCTTCTTGGTATTGGGTTGGAAAGGTTTTGCCATTAATCGTGGCCGTCAAAGAACTTAGGAGTTATGTTAGAAGAAGAACCGGGGAGACGTCACAACCCCCCAAGAAGAAGAACGTTATTTATTTAAAGGGGTTTTCAATGCCCTTAATAAATTACGTGCCTAAATTTTATTTCTGAATCTCTTTCGCTTCTAAGTTTTATTTAAATTTTAATCTTAATCCTCATTTTAACTTTTATAATTTTCAATATTTATCTTGACTTTAATTTTTATTACTCATCCTTTGAATTAAATTTAATTGTCAACTTAATTTTAAATTTAAACTCGTGACAATAAATTTTATTCCATTAACTAGGCCAACATTAATAATTGCTGTTTAATTATTGTTCACTCTCACTTTTTACATATATACTCTTAAAGTAACTATACACTTAAATTTTCTAGAACTTTTCCTGGGTACGCAGACCCAAACTTTGCACCTGTATCATCATTTCATATGGAGCTGGCATTTTTTGCTCATTTTTTCCGTGTTGAAGTTATCATCTATTGCTACAATTTTCAGGGTCTGTCGCCCTGAAGTGAAAACTCTCTGAGTTACTGTTTCCAATTTATGTTTACATAATACCAAAGTTTTACAATTTTATGCATTATATATTATTTGTAAATCACAATAAATTTTCATCTCCATCCCCACATCGGGTTTCCCAAAAAACTCCCAATGAGCAACGCCGCCCCGTTATTATTTTTTTAGTGCCCTGACTACGCCAAGTGTTTCCCCCTGAACCAGATGCCTCATAATACGGAACAATACAACAACATATATATATACACATATTATACAATTACAAACATTTTTCAAAAAAACCATTAAAACAAATAACCAAAGGAATTGTCGCATCTCACGAAGTCATACATCGAAGCAAACAAATGTGCAATTACAATTGTTTTCTCCAAAAGAAAAAAATTTTAACAAGTCAAAAGTTCAAAAATAAATATACACTCATTGTAGTGTCAACTTTTGCTTGGCTTATAACTTTTAAACACCGCCCGAGACTTCTTTCTTTGCAATAATTCTTCCGACCACTTGTTGGAAGATCTAAAAAATGAAACAATACAATCTGATTTTTATATTCGGTCCCCACCATGACGTCCAATGATGAGGTGCTACCACTGTTCTTTCCTCTTTTCTTCCCTCGGTTGTACTGGAATTCCTTATGATGATTGCTGTAGGCTTGTAATCTCCTGGTCGGCTTTTCCTTGCTTTCCCTGTTGCTTCCTTGGCCGGTCGGGACTCCTGATCGTTTCTTTGGCGTGGACGCAACCTGTATCTCGGTCCATCTTGAACTCCAGTTGTCTCCTTCTTGTTCTTCTTTCTACTTATATAAATAGTACTGGATGATAAAGGTCTTTTTTTTATTATTGTGTCCCTTTTTGTGCCACTTTCTCTGTGGTCCACTTGCCCCTGATTCATATGATCACTTCATTCCCTTATTGAATTTTGCCTTTTTACTTTTCCTGTCGTTCTTAAATGAACTAGGAATGTGACGTCTCTCGCGTCTTTCTGTTAACATAACTCCTATGTTCTTTGACGGCCACGATTAATGGCAAAACTTTTCCAACCCAATACCAAGAAGATAAACAAAGATATTATGCAAATGAGATTTACTATAAAAGGATAGAAGCTTTGATGATAATATATAGCGTGGCAAACCTAGATATAGCGTGGCAAGCCTAGATATAGCGCGGCAGGCTCAGAGATAGTATTGTGGAAGCATTCTGATCGATAGCGTGACAAAGCTTAGTGTAAATCTTACAGATCAAGATTTAGCAGTCCGATAGTTTTGGGAAAGAATAGAAGCCTAAGATAAAGAAGTTGGAATCATCGTTTATAAAGATTATAGATACCATTTTCTAGGTAAAGGAACCAGAACTGAAAAAGGTAATATTAGATATAAGTAATTAGATGCATAGGATTATTAATGATAATTGAGATAAAGGATCTAGTTGCGTGATCTGACTTGAATACGTGATTTAATTTGGGCTTGACTCTCACTTTAATTAAAATTGTCAAATTAGAATTTAAGTAATATAAGTTAATCTTAATAAAAGTTGTATTAAAATTATTATGTCTCATCATTTTGATAATCCCACACCTCTAGCTTACCGGAACCGGCACGACATGGTCATCACAGGATGGCTATGTCGCAATAACACTGAACGTATTTAATTCTGGGTTAGGTAATGTAGGTGGAAGTACGGTTCTACCTGAAATGTACTTTTCAGGGTCGGAGAACGTTGCAGAGTTTATAGAGTGTATAGATAACAACATACAGTTACTTGAAATCCCAAGTAATCTGTCTAGTGCTTACTTAAAAGTCATCTCAGGAAGGGCTCAAGATTGGTATTCGATATTTGGTTCGTTGTTAGTGCAAAATACAGCCACGGATTTTGCGCAACTCAAAGCTGAATTAGCGAAGGCTTTTCCCGCGATCAAAAATAAGAAAGAACTACAGTCGGAGTTTTATGCATCCCAGCAGGGAAGAAATCAGGAGGCTACTGATTTTGTTTATAGATTACTAAAAATAGAGAGAAGTTTAGAATTAGGAATGTCCCAAGCAGACTTGGTAGATCATATTTTAGTTCGGCTCGAACCACAGATACAGGACTATGTGGAAGTCAGAAATCCACAAAACACGATACAACTTTTAGAAGTCTTGGCTAAATTCGAAGAGATATTCTTGCAAATTACAAAGGGGTTATCAGAACGATAATATAGAAAGACGAGGTCAAAATGCGCATAGGATGCCTAATTTTGAAGCTAATAGTAGAAACTGGAGAATTCTGAAATACGACGTAGACCAAATAACAGTAGAAATGAATTTTATGAGAATAGCCGTCAAAATAATAGGGTTCGAGAGGAATGGGTTTTTCATAATAATGATCAGAGATTCAATAACAGGGCTTACTCAGGTCGAAAGGCGAAATGATAATTTTAATAGGGGACCAGAAATAGGGGTTCAGGAAAATTTCAATCGAGGCGATAGGACGAAAAGGGGGACGATTAAATATTGTAAGGTTAATGTCAACCTCAAGGGGTGTCGACAAGAGAAAATTTTGACTTTCTCCGATAGATACCCCCGTTTGAACTTCCCCCTTTCCCTATATTATTAAATAACACTTTTTTTAAAAGGGTTGGGACACCGTAAGACATATTCATCCTGTGATGACCATGCTTGCCGGTTCCGCGTAAGCTAGAGGTGGGGGATTATCAAAATGATAACATAATTTTAATACAACTTTTATTAAGAGAAACTTATATTTTTAAATTCTAATTTGACAAATATAATTTAGGTGAGAGTCAAGCCCAAATTTAAAAACCCGTATTTAAGTCAGATAAACCCAACTAGATCCTCTATCTTAATTACCCTAAATAACCTGTTTATCTAATTACTTCTATCTAATATTCCCTTTTTTTCAGTTCTGGTTCCTTGCCCAGAGTTAATCTATAAATTTTTATATATGAAGATTTTTGATCCGCAAGGCACTAATTCTTGATCCTCAAGATTTCACATTGCTTTGTCACTCTATCGATCAAATAATTCCACAATACTATCTCTGAGCCTGCTACGCTATATCTAGGTTTTCCACGCTATATCTAAACTTTCCACGTTTTCCTTTTATAGTATATCTCATTTACATATTATGATCGTTTATCTTCTTGTATTGGGTTGGAAAAGTTTTGCCATTAATCTGGGTCAAGAACATAGGAGTCATGTTAATCAGAAAGACGCGAGAGACGTCACAACCCCCCCCAAGAAGAAAAAAGGGTTTACAAGGGTTCTCAATGCCCAAAAATTACGTGTCCCAAATCTCTATTTCTAAATTTCTTCGCTTTCTGAGTTTTATTTAAATTTTAATCTTAAATCTTCATTTTAACTTTTATAATTTCCCAAAATCTATCTTGACTTTAATTTTCATTGCAATTTTAATCTTAAATTTTTTTAAATTTTTTAATTTCCAAAATTTATCTTTACTTTAATTTTCATTACTATCTTAGAATTTTAATATTCAATTTAATTTTTTTACTGTGACAATAAATTTTTTCTCCCAAAAACTAGGCCAACATTAATAATTACTGTTTAATTTGTCCTACTACTTTACATTTCGTTACATAAAATTTTATACACTTCATTTTTCTGGGTGCGCAGACCCAATCTAACACTGCATATGGGTGGTACTTCTGCTCCTTTCTTAACAGCCTGGAAACACGTTGAAGCTTCTTTTTTAAAATTTTCGGGTCAGTCTCCCTGAAATGAAACTATTTATCTCTATTTCCATAATAAATCAATTTCACATATTTTTTTTATATCAAATTTTTTTCTCCATCCCCACATCTGGTTTCAACAAAACTTGAGCCCAACCCTTTTATTATTGTTAGTGCCCTGACTACGCCGCGTTTCCCCCAACCAGATGCCTCATAATACGTAAAAATACAACAACATATATATATAAAAATTTTACAATTAAAACATTTTTTTAATAAACCATTATAACAAATAACCAAAGGAATTTTCGCATCTCACGAAGTCATACATCAAGTAAACAAATGTGTGAATACAAATGTTTTCTTCAGAAAAAATTTTAACAAGTCAAATTTCCCAAAATTAAATGAACACTCATTGTAGTGTTTGACTTGGCTTATAACTTTTAAGCACCGCCGAGACTTCCTTCTTTGCAATAATTCTTCCGACCACTTGTTGGAAGATCTAAAAATGAAACAATACAACCTGATTTTTATATTCGGTCTCCCCATTCAGTTCAACGATGAGGTGTCATCACTCTTCATTCCTTTTTTGTACTGGAATTTCTTGTAGGCTTGTAATCTCCTTGTCGTCCTTCCCTTGCCTTCCCAACTGTGTTCTTGGCTGGTCGGGGTTCTTCTGTTCTCCGTCGTGGCCTTAAATTGTAGTTCTTTTCATATGGAACTTCGTGATTCTCTTCTGCTTTTTTTTCTATCTCTAGAAATAGTACTAGATGACATTTGTCTTTTATTATTACTATTATTATTACCCTTTCTTTGCCACTTTCTTTGTGTTCCACTTGTCCCCGATACACCTGATCTTTTAATACCTTGGTTATATTTAAACCTTTTGTTTTTATTTTCCTTCCCTAATGAACTAGGTAGTGATCTGACCAGTGATTTGTTTTATGGGTCCTCTCTGTATTTTTATATTGATTTGATTGGTTACCAATCCCTTTTGCCTCTAACCTACGTTTCACCGCAGATTTTTCTTTCCCATATTGTGACTCATTTAATCCTTGGTGTACTTTTTCCGAAGTACTAGTTTCCTGACTTGATCTTATACTATTTGGGATACCTGTTCCTAATTCGACCTCGTCACATTTCCTATGACGATATATTCTTATTTGATCTACGTTAACTGTTAATCTTTTTCCTGATTTCCATATTACAATATTATTAAAGTTCTTAACTTCTAGGACTCTATAAGGTCCCTCAAATTTTTGTTTAAATTTAGCACATACTTTGTTAGCTGCTGAACTTACAGGGTGTGTTTCCAATAAAACCCAATCATTTACCTTTATTTTTATGTCCTTTCTACGTCTATTATAATATTTTCCCACCTTTCCTGTTTAATTTTCGTACTTAGTCTAGCTTCTTTAAAGCTTTTCTGTATATCTTGAATTTTGAATTTAGAGCTTTCCGATATCATAACTAGTTTTTGAAATGGTGTAATCAATTTTCGACCTAAAAATAATTCAGCCTGTGTTTTTCCCGTTGTTTCATTCACCGCCGTACGAATAGCGTAAGCAAACTCACGTAAATTGATCCCAAGTATCGTGTTGATCATTAACATAATTTGCAATCATTTGCACTATATCTCGATTAACTCTTTCAGTCCGATTTGCTTGTGGTCGATATGAAACAGTCTTCACATGCCTTATGCCTAATCTTTCACTTAAGTGCTCAAAAATCTCGGATATAAATTGGGGACCATTATCACTTATTAATTTTATTGGAGCTCCATAACGCGATATAAAGTTATCAAAAAAAATATCCGCTATTATACGAGATGAGGCCTTTTTAAGAGGTATAATTTCAGCCCATTTGCTGAAATGATCGGTTATTACTAAAATATAGCGGTTACGTCTTATTCTCGATATAGGATACGGGCCTAATAAATCTAACGTCACTATCTCATTCGGATAATTTGATATAATTGGATTTAACCGACCAGCTGGTAACGCGTTTTTATAGTTATTAACTTGGCACATATGGCATGTAGAGACATATTGATCAATAAATTTTCTCATGTACGGGAAATAACAAACGTCCGAATTTTATGATACGTTTTAAATCTGCCTACGTGTCCACTTATTGGCTTATCATGAAATTCTCTCATTATTTCATTCCTTAAAGATTTTGGAATGTATACACGCATTTCACCTAATGACGTTGCGTGTTTCGCATAAAATAACAATCCTTCAATTAAACGGAAATCGTGGGACCAATTCTCACATATCGTTGCATTAACCGAGTTATCTTCCGGGTTTTCTAAATATCTATATATATGACCTAATTCTGGGTCATTTTTCTGTTCCTTTATTAATTGTTCCGCAGTAAGTACCAAATCTTTGATTATGGCACAATTAATTTTATCACCAATTATATTATTCCCATGGATTTTCGGTAAAACTGTAGCCACCATGTTTAACTTCATTTCTGACCCATTAACGTGTAAATTCCCTTTATTTATCTTATTATCTTCAACCAGCGAATTTTGAATTTTTAACGATTTCTGATCAAAATCTAATACGATTTTTGACCCTTTTATGAAATCGATACCCAGAATACATGGGTATTCTAAATCTTTCAGCACATGAAATGACCAATTTCTTTCGAATTGTCTGATGTGAATTTTTAATTCTACGATCCCCATGTTTTGGCATTTCGCACCCTGTGCTGTTATTACCTGGGCTCGCGATTTTTTTATTTGTTTATAGAAAAAATATTTTCTATATACTTCTTCCGATATAAAAGATTTATCTGCTCCGGTGTCCCATAGCGCTTTCAAAAATGTGTTATTTAATAAAATAGGCACGTGGGGAAGTTCTACGGGTGCTATACATATTGGAGAAAGTCTAATTGTCTCTCTTGTCGACACCTCTTGAGGTTGATCATTAACCTTTACAATATTTAATCGCCCCCTTTGCGTCCTATCGCCTCGATTGAAATTATCACTCGAACCCTTATTTCTACGGTCCCCTCTATTAAAATTATCATTTCGCTCATTTCGAAATGAGTAACCCCTGTTGCTGAATCTTTGATCATTATTATTAAACCTATTCCTCTCGAACCCTCTATTATTTTGACGGCTATTCTCGTAAAACTCATTTCTGTTATTTGGTCTACTCCTTATTTCCGAATTCCTCCAGTTTCTACCATTAGCTTCAAAATTAGGCATCCTATGCGCATTTTGACCTCGTCTTTCTATATTATGGTTCTGATAACCCCTTTGTAATTTGCAAGAATATCTCTCTTCGAATTTAGCCAGGACTTCTAAAAGTTGTATCGTATTTTGTGGATTTCGCACCTCCACATAGTCTTGTACCTGTGGTTCGAGTCGAACTAAAATATGATCCACTAAGTCTCTTGGGACATTCTAATTCTAAACTTCTCTCTATTTTTAGTAATCTATACACAAAATCAGTCGCCTCCTGATTTCTTCCCTGCTGTGATGCATAAAACTCCGACTGTAGTTCTTTTTTATTTTTGATCGCGGGAAAAGCCTTCGCTAATTCAGCTTTGAGTTGCGCAAAATCCGTGGCTGTATTTTGCACTAACAACAACCCAAATATCGAATACCAATCTTGAGCCCTTCCTGAGATGACTTTTTAAGTAAGCACATGACAGATTACTTGGGATTTCAAGTAACTGTATATTTGTCGATACACTCGATAAACTCTGCAACATTCTCCGACCCTGAAAAGTACATTTCAGGTAGAATCGTATTTCCACCTACATTACCTAACCCAGAATTAAATACGTTCGGGCGCCATTAAGACATATTCATCCTGTGATGACCATGTCTTGCCGGTTCCGCGTAAGCTAGAGGTGTGGGATTATCAAAATGATGAGACATAATTCTTAATACAACTTTTATTAAGAGTAACTTATATTACTTAAATTCTAATTTGACAAATATAATTAGAGTGAGAGTCAAGCCCAAATAAAATCACGTATTTAAGTCAGATCACGCAACTAGATCCTCTATCTTAATTATCCTAAATAATCCTGTTTATCTAATTACTTCTATCTAATATTACCTTTTTCAGTTCTGGTTCCTTGACCTAGAGAATATAATCTATAAACTTTATATATGAAGATTCTTGATCCGCAAGGCAGCTAATTCTTGATCCTCAAGATTTCACATTAAGCTTTGTCACTCTATCGATCAGAATAATTCCACAATACTATCTCTGAGCCTGCTACGCTATATCTAGGTTTACCACGCTATATCTAAGCTTTCCACGTTATCCTTTTATAGTATATCTCATTTACATATTATGATCGTTTATCTTCTTGGTATTGGGTTGGAAAAGTTTTGCCATTAATCGTGGCCGTCAAAGAACATAGGAGTCATGTTAATCAGAAAGACGCGAGAGACGTCACAACCGGAGCAGATAAATCATTTATATCGGAAGAAGTATATAGAAAATATTTTTTCTATAAGCAAATTAAAAAATCGCGAGCCCAGGTAATAACAGCACAGGGTGCGAAATGCCAAAGCAGGGGATTGTAGGTTTAAAATTAGGATCGAACAATTCGAAAGAAATTGGGTCATTTCATGTGTTGAAAGATTTAGAATACCCATGTATTCTAGGTATAGATTTCATAAGTGCGTCAAGAATCGTATTAGATTTTAATCAAAAAACGTTGAAAATTCCAGATTCTCAAATAAATAAGGTGGTTGAACCAATTAAAAAAGGAAAAAGTTGAGATAGATTTATCTAAAACAAAATTGGGGAAGTAGAAAAACAAAAACTACAAAATTTGTTTAGTAGTTTTAAAGGGTTATTTTCAGAGAAACCAGGTCTTACTCATGTTTTATACCATGAAATTGACACGGGAGATAACCCACCAGTAGCTTCAAGGCCTTATAATTTATGATCGCACTAAGCAAGCAATAATAGATTTTCACATACAAAAATGTTACAAGAAACGATTGTTCCAATTCAGTCCCCATACGCGTCACCTGTTGTATTATGCAAAAAAAATAATGGGTTACCACCGGATAATCCGGAAGCATATAGATTTGCAGTAGACTATAGAATAAATTCGATCACAAAGTATCCGTTTAAACCCTTTACCGTTAATAGATGATTTATTAACGAACATACCATATACAACAATAATGTCATCTCTTGATCTAAGAAGTGGGTACTTTCAAATGGCAGTAAACCCCAGCGATATAGTTAAGACCGCATTTGTAGTAAAAGTGCACTTATGCTTTCAAGCGGATGCCATTCGGTTTTATCGGGAGCAGCTCCCAATTTTAAAAAAGCAATTGACATAACCCTAAAACCGGTGATGGGGAGGTTTGTGAGTGTTTACATGGACGACGTTTATTCGTCTCCATCATTCACTCACCATGTTGAACATTTAAGGGAAGTTTTTTCGTTGTTAGGGATGCAGGATTGACATTAAATAAAGAAAAATGTAAATTCGGGTGCGATGAATTGAAATATTTAGGATTAATTATTAGTAAAGAAGGAATTAAAACGGATGAGAAAAAGGGTTTAAAGAGCTATACAAGAGATGAAACCCCCCCGTAACTCCAAAAGAGGTATCTAAGTTTTTAGGTATGTCCCAGTGGTAGCGAAATTTATTAAAAATTATGGGGATATTTGTAACCACTTTATAATCTTAAACAAAAATTTTAAAAAAATTTGTCTGGTCCAATGAAGCACAAAAGGCATTCGAAGAGGTCAAGAGGCGGTAACAAAAGCGCCAGTTTTAAAATTACCAAACTTTCAGGAACCATTCGAGTTATTTACGATGCCAGTTCGATTGGTTTTTGGAGCAGTCTTAACCAACAAAACAGACCAGTGGTATTTGCGTCGTACACTGAACAACGCAGAAAAAATTACACAGTAACCGAAAGAGAATGTCTAGCAGTAGTATGGGCGTTGAACAAATTTAGAACATATTTAGGAATATTACCAATTAAGGTAATAACAGATCACGCCGCATTAACACGACTAACACATGGCAAAAATTTGTCGGGGTAGGATGATTAGATGGGCACTAAAGTTAGCAGAATTCAATATAGAATGGGAACATAGACCGGGAACTCAAAATGCAGTGGCTGACATTCTTTCAAGGAATCCAATTAAAAGTATAATTGGTGACAAAATTAATTATTACTTATAATCAGGATTTGGTACTTACTTCGCGGAACAATTAATAAATGAACAAAAAATGACCCAGAATTAGGTCATATAAAAGATATTTAAAAAACCCCGGAAGATAACTCGGTTAATGCAACGATATGTGAGAATTGGTCCACGATTTCCGTTTAATTGAAGGATTGTTTTTTTTATGCGGAAACACGCAACGTCATTGGGTGAAATGCGTGTATACATTCCAAAATCTTTAAGGAATGAAATAATGAGAGAATTTCATGACAAGCCAAAAAGTGGACACTTAGGCAGATTTAAAACGTATCATAAAATTCGGGACGTTTGTTATTTCCGTACATGAGAAAATTTATTGATCAATATGTCTCTACATGCCATATGTGCCAAGTTAATAACTAAAAAAACGCGTTACCAGCTGGTCGGTTAAATCCAATTATATCAAATTATCCGAATGAGATAGTGACGTTAGATTTGTTAGGCCCGTATCCTATATCGAGAATAAAACGTAACCGCTATATTTTAGTAATAACCGATCTTTTTCAGAAAAATGGGCTGAAATTATACCTTTTAAAAAAGGCCTCATCTCGTATAATAGCGGATTTTTTTTTGATAACTTTATATCGCGTTATGGGCTCCAATAAAATTAATAAGTGATAAGGGTTCCCCAATTTATATCCGAGATTTTTGAGCATTAAGTGAAAGATTAGGCATAAGGCATGTAAGACTGTTGCATATCGACCACAAGCAAATCGGACTGAAAGAGTTAATCGAGATATAGTGCAAATGATTGCAAATTACGTTAATGATCAACACGATACTTGGGATCAATTCTTACGTGAGTTTGCTTACGCTATTCGTACGGCGGTGAATGAAACAACGGGAAAAACACCGGCTGAATTATTTTTTAGGTCGAAAATTGATTACACCATTTCAAAAACTAGTTATGATATCGGAAAGTTCAAAATTCAAAATTCAAGATATACAGAAAAGCTTTAAAGAAGCTAGACTAAGTACGAAAATTAAACAGGAAAGGTGGGAAAAATATTATAATAGACGTAGAAAAGACATAAAAATAAAGATAAATGATTGGGTCTTATTGGAAACACACCCTGTAAGTTCAGCAGCTAACAAGGTATGTGCTAAATTTAAACAAAAATTTGAGGGACCTTATAGAGTCTTAGAAGTTAAGAATTTTAATAATATTGTAATATGGAAATCAGGAAAAAGATTAACAGTTAACGTAGATCAAATAAGAATATATCGTCATAGGAAATGTGACGAGGTCGAATTAGGAACAGGTATCCCAAATAGTATAAGATCAAGTCAGGAAACTCGTACTTCGGAAAAAGTACATCAGGATTAAATGAGTCACAATATGGGAAGAAAAATCTGCGGTGAAACGTAGGTTAGAGGCAAAAGGGATTGGTAACCAATCAAATCAATATAAAATACAGAGAGGACCCATAAAAAAAAATCACTGGTCAGATCACTACCTAGTTCAGTTGAGAATGAAAATAAAAACAAAAGGTTTAGACATAATAGGGTATTAAAAGATCAGGTTGTCGGGGCAAGAGTGGACCACAAAGAAAGTGGCAAAAAAAAGGGTAATAATAATAATAATAAAAGACAAATGTCATCCCGTACCATTTCCAAAAAACAGGAAAAAGAATAGAAAAGAGTGCACTGAAGTTACAGATGAAGCAAGATACAGTTTAAGACCACGACGGAGAACAGAAGAACCCCCGACCAGCCAAGGACACAGTTGGGAAGTCAAGGAAAAGGACGACAAAAAGGGGATTACAAGCCTTACAACAAGAAATTCCAGACCAACCAAGGAATGAAGAGTGATGACACCTCATCGTTGAACGTGAAAAGTGGAGAAAACATATAAAATCAGGTTGTATTGTTTATTTTTTTATGATCTTCCCAAAAAGTGGTCGGAAGAATTATTGCAAGAAGGGAAATCTCGGGCGGTGCTTAAAGTTATAAGCCAAGTCAAACACTACAATGAGTGTTCATTTAATTTTGGAACTTTTTGAATTGTTAAAAATTTTCTGAAGAAAAAATTTGTAATCACACATTTGTTTTTCTTCGATGTATGACTTCGTGAGATGCGAAAATTCCTTTGGTTATTTGTTATAATAGTTTATTGAAAAATGTTTGTAATTGTATAATATGTGTATATATATATGTTGTTGTATTGTTACGTATTATGAGGCATCTGGTTCGGGAAGCGGGGAGTGGGGGACTAACAATAATAATAAACGGCGCTGCGCGGCTCATTGGGAGTTTTGTTGAAACCAATGTGGGGATGGAGGAAAATTATTGTGATATATAAATAAATATATAATTGAGAAATTGATTATGTTATGGAAATAGAGACTCAAATAGTTTTCATTTCAGGGGGACTGACCCTGAAAATCTTGAAAAGTATACGAATTATAGCTTAACAAAAAAGGGGCGACAGTTCCAGCTCCATATGCAGTGTTAGTTGGGTCTGCGCACCCAGAATATTTATTTTTTAAAAAATTTAAGTGTATAAATATTTTAAGTAACTGAATGTAAAAGTGAGAGTGGGCTAATTAAACAGTAATTATAAATGTTGGCCTAGTTATTGGATAAAAATTATTGTCACGAGTTTAAATTTAATTCAAGATAGATGAAAATTTAAAATCAAGATAAATTTTGGAAATTATAAAGTTAAAATTTAAGATTAAAATTGCAATGAAAATTAAAGTCAAGGTAAATTTTTTGGGAAAATTTTAAAGTTAAAATTTAAGATTAAATTCTGAAAATTAAATCAAATAGATATTGAAATTATAAAAGTTAAAATGAGAAATTTTAAGATTAAAATTTAATAAAACTCAAAAGCAGAAGAAATTTAGAAATAAGAAATTTTGACAGTAATTTTAGGGCATTGAGAACCTATAAATCCCTTTTCTTCTTGGGGGGTTTGATTTTCGCGTCTTTCTGTAACATAACTCCTATGTTCTTTGACGGGCCACGATTAATGGCAAAACTTTTCAACCCAATACCAAGAAGATAAACAAAGATATTCTGCAAATGAGATTTACTATAAAAGGATAGAAGCTTTGATGATAATATATAGCGTGGCAAACCTAGATATAGCGTGGCAAACCTAGATATAGGGGCAGGCTCAGAGATAAAGTATTGGGAAGCTTGTCGATAGTGACAAAGCTTGTGAAATCTTACGATCAAGATTTAGCAGTCCGATAGTTTTGGGAAGAATAGATACCTAAGATAAAAGTTGAATCATCGTTTATAAAGATTATAGATACCATTTTCTAGGTAAAGGAACCAGGCGAAAAAGGTAATATTAGATATAAGTAATTAGATGCATAGGATTATTAATGATAATTGAGATAAAGGATCTAGTTGCGTGATCTGATTTAAAATACGGGGGATTTAATTTGGGCTTGACTCTCACTTTAATTAAAATTGCCCAAATTAGAATTTAAGTAATATAAGTTAATCTTAAAAAAAAGTTGTATTAAAATTATTATTTTCTCATCATTTTGATAACCCCACACCTCTAGCTTACCGGAACCGGCACGACATGGTCATCCGGGAGGGTATGTCGCGGGAAAACCCAACCCTGCCCAAAGTGATTTTTGCGTTTATCGGTCCTATCTGTTTTTTTATATTGTTTTGATTGGCGATTAACCCCTTTTTGCCCCCTAACTTAGGTTTCACCGCAGATTTTTTCTTTCCCATCGTGTGACTCATTTAATCCTTGATGTACATTTTCAAGTTTTGGGTTTTTCCTGACTGATCTGATACTATTTGGGCTACGTTTTTCCTAACTCGATCTCGTAAATTTCCTATGACGATATATTCTTATTTGATCTACGTTAACCGTTAATCTTTTTCCTGATTTCCATATTTATTATTGTTATTTCTTACTTCAAATTTCTCTAAAAAGGCCCCTCAAATTTTTTTTTTTAAATTTTGCGAGGATTTTTATTAGCTCTGAACAAAAGGGTGTGTTTCTAATAAGACCCAATCATTTACCTTAATTTTTATATCTTTCTTCGTCTATTATAATATCTTTCCCACCTTTCCTTTTTTAGTTTTCGTACTTAGTCTAGCTTCCTGAATAATCTTTCTATTTTTGTTTTTAAATTTCCCAAACCCTTTCCCAGAAATCATAACTAATTTTTTGAAAGGGGGTAATCAATTTTTCAAAAATAATTCAGCAGGTGATTTTCCCGTTTTTTTCATTCACCGCCGTAGGGTAAGCGTAAACCAAACTCACGTAAAATTGACCCCAAAGTATCGTGTTGATCATTAACATAATTTGCAATCATTTGCATTTTCTCGTTTAAATCGTTCAGTCCGATTTGCTTGTGGCCTATATGCAACAGTCTTCACATCCTTATCCCTAATCTTTCCTTAAATGTTCAAAAATTTCGGATATAAATTGGGGACCATTATCACTTTTTAAATTTTTTATTGGGCCCCATAACAAGATATAAAGTTAAAAAAAAATACCCGCTTTTGTACGAGATGGGGCCCTTTTTTAAGAGGTATAATTTCAGCCCATTTGCTGAAATGATCGGTTAATACTGAAAAAAAAGCTATTACGTCTTATTCTCGATATAGGATACAGGCCTAACAAATCTAATGTCACTATCTCATTTGGATAATTTGATAAAATTTTGGTTTTTAATCGACCAGCTGGTAACGCGTTTTATAGTTATTTAACCTTGGCACATATGGCATGTAGAGACATATTGATCAATGAATTTTCTCATTTCGGGGAAATAACAAACGTCAATTTTTATGATACTTTTTTAAATCTTCCCAAGTGCCCAGCTATTGGCCAGATGTGAAATTCTCTCATTATTTCATTCCTTAATGTTTTTTGGAATGTATACACGCTTTTTCCCCTACGACGTTGCGTGTTTCGCATAAAATAACAATCCTTCAATGAGAGGGAAATCGTGGGACCAATTCTCACATATCGTTGCATTAACCGAGTTATTTTCCCGGGGTTTTTTCTAAAAAATTATAGATATGACCTAATTCTGGGTCTTTTTTTTGTTCTGTTATTAACTTTTCCCGCAGTAAGTACTAAATCCTGATTATGGCACAATTAACTTTTTCCCCCCTTATACTTTCCACGGGATTCCTTGAAAAGTATGTCAGCCACTGCTTTTTTGGGGTTCCCGGTCTATTTTCCCCCATTCTATAAAAAAATTCTGCAAAATTTGGGGTGCCCATCAATCATCCTACTCGACAAATTTTTGCCATGTGTTAGGCGTTTTAAAGGCAGCGTGATCAGTTTTTAAATTTTTTAAATTGGCATTTTTCCCTAAATATGTTCTGAATTTGTTAAACCCGCCCATACTATTTAGACATTCTCTTTCGGTTACCGTATAATTCCTCTCTGCTTTGTTGGGTGTACGTAAAAAAGCAAATATAACGGGTCTTTTTTGTTGATTAAGCATTTTCCCTCCCAAACCGATCGAACTGGCGTCTGAAAAATAACTCGAATGGCTCCTGAAAATTAGGTAATTTTAAAACTGGCGCCTTTTTTTACCCCCGCCTTGCCCTCTTCCGAATCCCTTTTTTGTGCTTCATTGGCCCGGGAAAAATTTTTTTTTAATTTTCTTTTTAAGATTAAAAAGTGGCTCAAAAAGATCCGCATAATTTTTAAAAAATTTCGCGTACCACTGGGACATCCCCAAAACCTTGGACACCTTTTTTGGGTTTTACAAGGGGGTTTTCATCTCTAGTAGGCTCAAACCCTTTTTGTCTCATCCTTTTTAATTCCTTCTTTACTAATAATTAACCCTAAATACTTCAATTCATCGCACCCAAATTTACATTTATCTTTATTTAATGTCAATCCCATCTTGCAACAACGAAAAAACCTCCCTTAAATGCTAAACATGGTGAGTGAATGATGGAGACGAGATTATCACGTCACCCATGAAAACACTCACAAACCTCCCTATCCCCGGGTTTTTTAGGATTATGTCAATTCCCTTTTTTGAAAATTGGGAGCTGCTCTGAAAAACCCGGGAATGGCATCCGCTTAAAAGCATAAGTGCCATTTTTTTATTAAAAAATGCGGTCTTAACAATACCCACGGGGTTTTACTGCCTTTTTGAAGTACCCACTTCTTAGATAAAGAGATGACATTATTTTTGTATTTTGGGATGTTCGTTAATAAATCATCTATTAACGGTAAAAGGGTATTGCGGGATACTTTGTGATCAAATTTTAAATTTTCTATAGTCTGCCAAATCTATATGTTTCCCGGTTATCCGGTGGTAACCCATTTTTTTTCCGCATAACACAACAGGTGAGGGTATGGGGATTGAATTGGAACAATCTTTTTCCTCTTGTAACTTTTTTTTTTGTAGGGAAAATCAATTGTGCTTCTTTGCCCGGTCTTTTCCTATAGGGCCCGGGGGAAGCTCCTGGTGGGTTATCTCCGTGTCAATTTCATGGTATAAAACACGAGTAAGACCTGGTTTGTCTGAGAATAATCCCTTAAAACTACTAAAAAAATTTTTTAAGTTTTTTTTTTCTACCTCCCCAATTTTGTCTTAGATAAATCTATCTCAACCCTTTCCTTTTTTAATTGGTTCAACCACCTTATTTATTTGACAATCGGGAATTTTCAACGATTTTCGATCAAAATCTAAAAAATCTTTTAAATCCCTTAAAAAAATCAACACCCCAAAAAATTACTGGGTATTCTAAATCCGTCAACCCCGGAAATGACCAATTTCTTTCAAATTGTCTGATGCGAATATACAATTCTACAATCCCCATTTTTTTGGCTTTTTTCCCCTTTTTTTTTATTACCTGGGCTCGCGTTTTTTAAATTTTCTTAAAAAAAAATATTTTCTATATACTTCTTCCGATATAAATGATTTATCTGCCCCCGTGCCCCTGGCGTTTTAAAAAATGTGTTATTTTAAAATAGGAACGTGGGGGCTACGGGTGATATACATATCGAAAAAAGCAATTGGCGTTTCTCTTGTTGATATTTTTTGAGGTTGATCTTTTAACTTTTACAATATTTAATCGTCCCCTTTGCACCCTATCGCCTCGACTAAAATTTTTTCCCCCAAACCCCCTATTTCTACGGTCCCTCTATTAAAATTATCATTTCGCTCTTTTTCAAAATTTGGGAACCTCTGTTGTTTAATCTCTGATCATTTTATTCTGAAATCTATTCCTCCAAAACCCTCTTTTAAACTTTGACGGCTATTCTCAAAAAAATCATTTCTGCCATTATTTGGTCTACGTCCAACCTGGGAATTTCTCCAGTTTCTACCATTAGCATCAAAATTAGGCATCCTATGCGCGTTTTTGACCTCGTCTTTCTACTTTATCTTTCCTGTGAACCCCTTTTAATTTGAAAGAATACCTCTTTTTTGAATTTAGCTTAGATTTCCCAAAAGTTGTACCGTTTTCCCTTCCCCGGTTGCGCATTTCCCCATAGTCCTGGATCTGGGATTCGAGTCGAACTAAAAAGGGCCCACCCAATTAAAAGGGGGCACCCCTAGTTCTAAATTTTTCTCGATTTTTTTAAAAAATCTTTCACGAAATCAGTGGGTTCCTGATTTTCTTCCCCGCTTTTGAAGCAAAAAAACTTGCTTCCAATTCTTTCCCATTTTTTACCGCGGGAAAAAGCCTTTCCCAATTCAGCCTTGAGCTGCGCGAAATCCGTGGCTGTATTTTGCACTAACACCGATCAAATATTGAGTACCAATCTTGAGCCCTTCCCTTTAGATGACTTTTCAAGTAAGCACATGACGAAATTTCTTGGGATTTCAAGGGAACTGTATTTTTGGGTTTTCTATTTTTTCTAGGAACTTTTTAAAATGTTCTCTGACCCTGAAAAATACATTTCAGGTAATACATTACATCCACCTGCATTACCTAACCCCGAATTAAAAAATTCGGGCGCCATTGGTTTTTAGCCATCCTGTGATGACTTTTTGTCTGGGGTTTGCGTAAGCTAGAGGTGTGGGATTATCTAAATGATGAGACATTATGTAATTCTTAACACAACTTTTATTAAGGATAACAAATTACTTAATTCTAAATAACAACTTTCTTAAAGTGAAAATGAGCCAACAATTAAAACCCTTTTATTCAAGTCAGATCGCACAACTAGAACACTTATCTTAAATTTTATTTTTAAAAATCTAAAACCAAAATTTTCCCATACAAATTATTCCATAGAGTTACTTTCCTTCCTAGGTTGAGTAATTCCTTTTTTATGTTAATTGTAAAAGGGGATTACACAAGCTTTTTTTAATCCTTATTATAATTAATGGCGATTAAGGGGTATCCTTCTTCAAAAGCTGTAGGACGTCTAACCTTTATTCTAACAATTCCCCACCCAAGTTATCTCTAGGCTTTTCGTTTTTTCCACCAAAATTTCTATCCTTTTTTTAAATATATTTTTTGCATATTCGATCCCTTTCTCTTCTTGGTATTGGGTTGGAAAAAGGGTTTTCCATTAATCGTGGCCGTCAAAAAAACATAGATGTTGAAAAAAGAAGAACGCGAGAAAATCACCCCTCTTCGGGGAAAGCCTTTTGCGCCTCATTGGACCCCGACGAATTTTTTTTTAAATTTTTGTTTTTAAAATTGTAAAGGGGCCCCTAAAAGATCAGCATAATTTTTTAAAAAAATTTCCCCGTACCACTGGGACATACCCAAAAAATTGGACACCTCTTTTGGGGGTTACGGGGGTTTCATCTCTGGATGGCTCGAACCTTTGTCTCATCCGTTTTGATTCCTTTTTTTTCTAATAATTAATCCTCAATACTTCAATTCATCGCACCCAAATTTACATTTATCTTTTTTAATGTTAATCCTGCATCTTGCAACAACGAAAAAACTTCCCCTTTAAAAGAACCCCTGGTAAGTGAATTTTTGGGGCGTTTTAAACGCGTCATCCATATATACATTCACAAACTTCCCCATCACTGGTTTTAGGATTAAGTAATTACCTTTTTTAAAATTTGGGGCTGCCCTGATACACCGAATGGCATCCATGAAAGCATAAGGGGGCCACTTTTTTCTACAATGCGGTCTTTACAATATCACTGGGGGTTTTCTGCCATTTTTAAAGTACCCCACTTCTTAGATCAGAGATGACATTATTTTGTATAGGGGATGTTCGTTATTAAATCATCTATTAACGGTAAAAAGGGATCGCGGATACTTTGTGATCGAATTTTGTTTTCTATAGTCTACTGCAAAAACTAAATGCTTCTGGATTATCGGTGGTAACCCATTATTTTTTTTGTATTTAAAACAACTGGTGACGCGTACGGGGGGTTGGAAATTGGGGTCAATCGTTTCCTCTCGTAACATTTTTTTTTATGGGGGAAAAACAATTTTGCTTGTTTTTGCCGGTCATATCTGTATGGCCTGGAAACTCGGTGGATTATCTCCCCTGTCCCAAATTTTATGGTATAAAACATGAGTAAGACCTGGTTTGTCGAGAATTCCTTAAAACTACTAAACAAATTTTGTAGTTTTTGTTTTTTCCTTTTTAAAATTTTTTTTAGACAAAAACTATTTCAACATTTTTTCCCCTTCAATTGATTCAACCACCTTATTTATTTGAAAATCGGGAATTTTCAACGATTTTCAAAACAAAATCTAAAATGATCCTTGATCCCTTTTAAAATCAACACCTAGAATACATGGGTATTCCCCAAAACCGTCAAAACATGGGAAATGACCAAGGTCTTTCAAATTGTCTGATGCGAATATTCAATTCTAAAATTTCCCCTGTTTTGGCATTTCGCACCCCTTTCTGTTTTACCTGGGCTCGCGATTTTTTTAAATTTTCTTATAAAAAATATTTTCTATATACTTCTTCCGATTAAAAGATTTATCTGCTCCGGTGTCCCCCTGGCGCTTTTTAAAAAAATTTTTATTTAATAAAATAGGAACATGGGGAAACTCCCCGGGTTTATATACATATCGGAGAAAGCAATTTGGGATTTCTCTTGCCGATTCCTTTTTTTAGGTTGATCTTTAATTTTTTCAACATTCAATCGTCCCCCTTTTCATCCCCATCGCCTCGACTGAAATTTTCCTCGAACCCCTATTTCTACGGTCCCCCCTATTAAAATTTTCATTTCCTTTATTTCGAGGTGGTAGCCTTTCGTTGAATCTCTGATCACCATTCTGAAATCTTTTTTCCTTTTTGAACCCTCTATTCTTTTACGGCTATTCTCCCAAAAAAACATTTCTGCCATTATTTTTGGGCTCCCTCCAACTTCAGAATTTCTCCCTGCGATTAGCATCAAAATTAGGCATCCCATGGGGCGTTTTGACCTCGTCTTTTTCCCCATTATCACTATTCTGTGAACCCTTTTATTTGTAAAATTTCCTCTCTTCCCAAAATTTTGCCAATATTTCAAAAAATTGTACGGTGTTCTGCGGTTGCGAACTTCCACGTAGTCTTGGATTTGTGGTTCGGGGTCTAAACAAATGTGATCAACCAATTTCCCCTGGACATCCCCAGCTCTAAATTTTTTATGAATTTTTTTGTTAAAAGTAAACAAAAATCTGGGTTTTTTTTATTTCTTCCCTGCTGTGACGCGAAAAACCTGGGCCCCCAATTCTTTCTTATTTTTTTATTGCGGGAAAAGCTTTCGCTAATTCAGGGCCCGGCTGCGCGGGAAAACCGTGGCTGTATCTTCCCGCCCCATCCCAAAAATTAGGGGCCCAAACTTGAGCCCTTCCCTGGATGACTTTTTAAATAAGCACATGACAGATTGAAGGGGGTTTCAAATAACTTTTTATTTGATTATCTATTGCTTCCAAAAACTCCGTTACATTCTCAGACCCCGGGAAAAAAACATTTCAGGTAATATATAAAAACCTCCTGCATTACCTAACCCAGAATTAAAATGTTCGGGCCCCAAAGTGACATAAAAAATCTGTCGAATTTGCTATGACGGGGTTGGATCCGCGTAAGTTAGAAGGGTGTGGGATTATCGGAAGGAAAAAGACATTTTATAAATTCTTAATACAACTTTTATTAAGAATATAACTTAAATTATTTATATATAATGAACAATTTATATTAAGTGAGAATAAACCACAAAGTAAGCCGAATATTTAAGTCAGATCACACAACTAGATCACTTATCCTAAATATTATTGATTATCTACCTAATCTCACTTTCTATATTATATTATCGTTTAGAAAGTAACCTTCCTACCTTGGTTGAAGACTCATCTATTCTGCTACTTGTAGATAGATATACTCATGTACAATTACTCTTCCTTATAAATATTATTCTCGAAGGTGGGCGTTTCCTTCTTCCTTGTGAGTAGGCCGTCTAAACACTTGTTCCGAACTGCTCCACACTAAGCTTTCTCTAAGATTGCCATCCTTCTCACTAAACTTTCTATCCTTTTAAAGTATATCTTATTTGCATTGTTGCTTTGTTTCTCTTCTTGGTATTGGGTTGGAAAAGTTTTGCCATTAATCGTGGCCGTCAAAGAACGTAGGAGTTATGTTAGAAGAAGAACGCGAGAGATGTCACAACCTTTAAGTAAATTTAGTGTTCCCCCTAGTATTCCGGTTAAGATATCCGACTACGTTCGAAACCGTGATTTTAAAAAGGCGCATAAATGGATAGTTTTCATGACATTTAGTGTTACTTAGATTAGAATACATGCATAAACTTGTTTAAAGGACATTTTGACACAAAAAATTATTTAAATACAATATTTCGGCAAAAAATTAACAGAATAATCTTTTTTCAAAATGTTCTCCTTTCTTGAAAAATGCTTCTTTTATAATAATATTTTGCCTGTATATAGATCAGACCTCTGTACAGAGGCTCAACTACAATTTTTGAAAATTTCGCATTATTTTCAGAGTTACAACCAATTGAAATAATTATCGGCGCTTCTTTCTTAAAATTTCTCCCCTCTGTTGTCGTAAAACTCAGATAAACCCACTTCTAAATTATATATTTTAAACATTCTAGTTGAGCCTCTTTACAGAGGTCAGGCAAAATATTAGTATAATAGAAACATTTTTCACAAAAGGAGAACATTTTAAAAAATGGTTATTCTAAGTTAATTTTTAGCCGAAATATATTGTACTTAAATAATTTTTTATTGTAATACTATTCTTATAAAACAGTTTTATATACATTTTCTAATCTAAGTGACACTAAATATCATGAATATTATCTATTTATACGCTTTTGCAAAATCACGGTTCTGAACGTAGTCGGATACCTTAAGTATAGAGTTTTAGACTTTTCAAGTGTTTATTTTGAGAAATTTCCATATAATAATATATCATGTGGTACGTGCCCAGTATTCTACCTTGTGACTATGTTCTGAGGCAAGAGTTTTGCAGGTATTAAAAAATAGTAAAGAGCCGTAATTCCTAAATTGAATATTCATGATTGACGAATCCACATCTAAAATGAACGGATATTTAAACTTAAATAACTTGCGTGGATTGCACTTGTGAAAACCTTGCATTTAATAGATGAAGACCGGTCCCAAATTTAATTTAAAGTCAACACGTGGACCGGAATATTAAACGGAATAATAACTGGACCGTTTCAGTTACCAAAACTGAGTGGAGATAATTGTCAAAGTTTCTCCGAAATAATTTCTCAGATCAGCTGTAAGACATCGCACTCAACATCTATAGTGACAAATGGTTCTAACAGAATGGTTACCTAGCGCATTATGCGCGTCCTGCATTGGAGTATTTCGAAATAAAATATCCTGTAAGATGGATTGGACGTTATGGTTCAATTTACTGTCCCGCTCGTTCACTAGATTTAAGCCCCACTGATTTTTCTTTACTGGTTCCTCATAAGAAAATTCCGTTTTAAGCCAATCAAACAGCGGAAGAAATAAACTTGGCTAGTTACTCCCGACTCACATTATGTGAACACTTTTAAAACGATGTAGAGCCTGCATTCGTGTAGAAGGCAAAAATTTCGAACATTTTCTTCATTCAAGTGTAACAAAAACGTTTTGCGTTTTATGAAATTTATTGCTTGATCTGGATTACAAACTTAAAGATTGGGTTTTTGGAATGAATTTTTTTGTAAAAAAATGGCAATGATTGTTACATATATAAAAGTAGCAAGTGTTGAACCATTTTGGAATTCTCACTCATTGAGTTTTCCTCTAAAATAACTTGCCTAGGTAAGCAGGTACTATTTTTCTTTTTATGAAGAGAAAGTTAGGTAACATTTTCTTAAGCCTCTGACTCAAACTAACTACTTTAATTTCGATTACACGAGCAAAGCTTTTCGCTTGATTTGAGACTGATTAATAGCATGCCTATGCAAAATCACGTTAGCGAAAAAATCATTTTAAAATTATGGAATTTGCGGTCACAATACCTAATGATGAGATGGAAGGTAGCAATCACACCAGCAAATGTTTTTGTTCGATTTGTGATTGTGATTATAACACGGCTATGTAAGATCAAGTCAGTGAAAAAATCCCTTTGAAATTATGAAATCTGTGATCCCAGTACCTAATGCTGTGAAGGAAGGTGTCAACAGAGGTGTTTTTAAAATGAAGGTGTTCTGCAAATAAAAAAAATTCTATTTGCGTATTATATATAGAAGAGAACAAGTGGGCCGTGGGTAGCCTAGTGGTTAGAGCATCGGACTCCAGACCGGAAGGCCTGGGTTCGATACCGATGCCACCAAATATCCTCCGAGTACACACGGCGTACGTGCTCGCTAAATCAGAGGATCTGAAAGTCTTGTGGGCTGAATCAAGAGTGCAGGGGACTGGAGAATATTTCCCACCCCTCCAGTTCCATGCCTAAATTGTGGAGGTGGCGATCGGTGGTGTCGCGATCTATCTTCCCTTGGAGAATTTCGCCGAGCTAATTCGTACTGTCACCTGTATGGTGCTCAAGGCCGACGACAGGCGTACTTCTAGCCCCTTTTCACTTTGAATCTCGTGGGTCTCGTTCTGACTACGTCAGACAGGTGGCATTAGAAACAACAACAACAACAGAGAACAAGTTTTATGTCATTTAAGAATTTAAACTAAATGGAACACCTTTTTGAGAAACTTACCTGGGATTGTATGTAATATTTTTCTTTTTATGGAGATTCAAAGTTAGGTGAAATCATTTTCTCGAGTCCTGACTCACACAAACTACGTTAATTTTAACTAAACTAACAAATGTTTTTGTCCAACTTGTTACTGAGATTAATAGTACATTATATTAATAGTTTCTACATTTTCTTCTAATAAGACTCTTTGATGCATTACTTCCTACACAAATATAGCTTTTCCTGCTAATAGTTTATTTTTGTTGTAAATCACGTTTGAGAGAGAGAGAGAGATTTACAACAAACATTTATTAGATCTCTGTGTCACATTCAATAAAAAACTGTTCAGTGCGTGCTTTCTCAAAATTATTTCTTTCTATGTTCATTTTCAAACTAGATATATATAAAACTAGATTGTATCTTAAATTTTGCAGGACAGTATATATATATCATAATCCAAAAATATATACAAATAGCTATAAAACCTAAGTATAACTAGTCAAGATAGGACATATTAATCACAGTAGTATAGTAAGAAACTCCTGGCCTTAGGAACCAAGATTGCAGGTTTAAACAAGTTTTAGGGCTAGCCAACCTTCACCTGTAATTTGCCTATACACTGAGCCAAAAAGAAAGGAGAGAATAATATTATGAGAAGTTTAATATTACAAATAAAATACACTATACCATTAAAACATGACATTAAAAATAAAATTATAGCTTGCTAATATATATTAGTATATATTTAACATCAATGCAATAAAGTAAATAGTAAGACTTACTTCGTCAGTATAGCAACATGTTATGTTTCCCACCTAATACAACAAGAATAATAGCAGTACTGTGCATAAAAGTAAAGTTAATTTTCTGATGGAATAATATAAAGTCTATATATATATATATATAGTAATATAAAATAAAAGTGAAGAAGTACTAGAACCTACAGTGCTAAGGCAGGAAGAAATTGGAATTCACCAGACACAACAAATATATATACAAAAAAGTTTTTTGAATTAATCTGGAGACCTATTATGATTTCTAAGGCTGTCGCTGAATTAGGCCAGCGAATTAGGATTAGCAATGCTTTATGGATCCAACCTTCCCCGTACAGCAGAAACTTTCGACATAATAGGAAAAAAAACATCAAGTTGAAATGTTAAGCCTAATACAACACGTGGAAGAAAAACCTGATAATATATTAAAATGAAGCTAAGAAAAGAGAACAATAATGAATGTCTCAAGAAGAGGAATAATATTAATAATAATAATAAAAATAATAAACTTACGTGTAAAATAATTACTGGAAATCAAAAATTCATCCTTCCACAATAAACTCCCAACGCGAAATGACGTAAATGAATTGGAACGACTACTCGAGAAGGAAAAATAGTGGCGCCACCTGGATATTTATATTGCAATTAAACAAACCACTAAGATTTTTTTAAAAACAAACTAAGTAAAGGAAGTTGTAAAAACGAAAATGAACAAAGTTAAGAATAAATAAAATCAAATATAGGCGCTTGAAAAATTTTTTGTTTTTTAAAAATAGTTTTTTAAAATAAACTAAATAAAAGGAATTTTAAATAAAATAATGAACTAAGATAAAAATATATTTAATTAGAAATAGAAATATATTATATATATATATGTATATGTTCTTAAAATTTATATTCGAATCATTAAGATATTATATGCCAGTGAATTCATACATTTGTAGGCGCAAAGCAGCCCAACACATGAATGAGATTATGAATCATTTGGATTGATATGGCATTAGTGGGAGTTATGAGCAAAATATAGGAGTGGTAATTGTTGTATTAAATATAAAAGAAAAATCATTCACAAATTGTGAATTGAATTATCGATAGGATGCTCTTTGGTGAGTTTTTAATGATTTACGCTATTCATCTGTGAGCATACTGAGTTTTTAATTTGAACTTTCGGATTTTAGACATTTTTTCTACCTATACAACTATTTTTAAGATGGGTGCGTCACCTTTGGTGTTCGATGGTTCACTTATATTATGCACTTAATTGTTTTAGAATTTTAATATTTTAATGTTATAATATCTTTCAGAATACGATGGCGAATAGTTTAATTTTTCAAGTTTAATGGTTTAATTTTAATTTTTAATTTTTAAATTTTTGAGAATTGGATATTTTCCGATTAACTTACCAAGTTGCAATAGGGGGAAGGTTGGCGCCATCAAACTAGTTTAACCCCACTTATCGGTCTAAGTCCGAGGTTGCACTTGGAAATTTTATAAACTTTTATTTTATAATTTTTTAATTTTGTTTGAAAAAGTTGGAATTTTATCTTCTATATTCGCCATTGATATTTTGAAATGGGTTTTAATGATATAAGATTCATATAATTTCAATTTTTAATTGATTATTAAGTTTTGATTAAATTATATATATATATATATATATATATATATACTTATATACATCTATATGTATATATATACTTTTAAAAACCATAAATATTGATGTAAAATATATAGGAAATAAAGGATTATATGAATATTTAAAAAAATATAATATTATTAATTTATTAAGCATTATAATTGTATAATTAATTGAAAATACCAACATTAAAACATATTGTCAATAATAATTAATACATACTGTAATTTCTCTGAGAACTATTAGAAATATAACCGTAAAGAAAGTTAGCAGGATATCCATGTTCAATACATTGTTTAATAAAGTTATTTAAATTTAAATAAATATTAGTTTTATCACTAACTAATACATTATTACGATAAATATAGTTGCAAATAATATTTCTATATATAGATATAAATAAATTTGAATTCCAGTAAGGCACTTTTAAGAATGTTAAAATTGTGCTGCATCAATTTTTACTCACAAACATTACCACAAATTTATAATACCTGATATGAATGATACATTCTAAAGGAAAGTAAGTTTTAACGTAATTATGAAGTAATTGCCTGTAGAAAATATATGTTTAAAACCATTTGTCACAGTTCTAAATTTAACAGGACTTTTCTGAATTTCTGCAAAGTTAAAATGTGTATGGAAACTTACTCTTAGGGAAATGCAAAACCCAAATTTTTATAACAGCAATAATGTAATATCACTAATTTCATTATATAAAACTGGAAATTTTATAAAGATTCATTGTTTAAAAAGTGTTCATTAAAGGCTATTATAATAAAAATACTTAAATCCCAGCATAAGTTTCCAGGCACTTTGTCTGCAAATCATGTTAAATACACTGGAAGATATGGGTATCTTAAATAAAGAAAAAACATAATACATACCTAAGTTCAAATACTTTCGTTCCTATTTCATTTTTTTCAAAGTAACTAGTGTATTTGATATTGTTAGCTAAATAAATTTAATATAAGTGCATATGGACAAAAATCCTTTGTATACTTTTCTATCCTTTTTTTAAACCTTAATTTGCCCTGAAGCTCATTTTATTAGATTAGTAATATATGGTATGATTTAAAAATTAAAATAAATTTATATATATTTGAAAGAAGGTGTCTGTATTAAAACACAGATTTCACTACTAACAATAACAATGCCTTTGGCACCCAAATGCCTTGCAAAACCACATTTATGAAGCACCACGCACAGGGTGGAAACCCAAACCAAAGGCCCGACAGCGTAGTTCGTTCTTTCGGGGAAAATAAAATAAAATCATATCGTTTAGTTATGAGGGATTTAAATATTTTTAAAATGCAGCAACGAAATACTCCACCTACCCAGTAAAATTTCACAATTTCCACAAAACGATTTTTTCACTGATTTGCCACCAAATGCGCCATTACCCTTCAGCAAATAAGTCGGTATTTGGCCATGAAGAAACCGAAGTATAGTTAAGAAGAGGTACAAGCAAATGATGCAAATTAAATACCTTCCAAAATAGAAAACTGGTAAAAGCCAAAGATGGCCTGCTAAAAACATATAATTTCATCCATGGATTTTTAATTTAAGAAACATCTTCATTTCAAAACACCCCCTCGTTGATCAAATGGGAACCCATGGAATTCACTTAAAACTTTTCTACTAAATGTATTCACATAGCCCCCTGTTCTATTATCTACACAAAACCCTTATTTGAAAAGCAAAACAATATAGTTTGAAACACCACTGACCTCCTATGAAAACAAACACATATACCTCCGGTGAAAGTTATTCTGTTAAAGATGGCCCAATGTGTTTATTATCCAAAATAATACAACACTTGCCACTTTTTCTATATATAATAATCATTGCCATTTTTTTTCACGAAATGACTGTATTTCAAAAAACTCAATCTTAAATGTTAAATTCAAATTGTGTTAACCATATTAATAGTATAACAATGTCCTAGTGTTCGTACGTCCAGTGAAAGACCTCGGAAATATGACGATGACATCATTTTATAAGGTGTCGAAAACTTTCCCGATACTTCAGTACGTTCAATTGAAAGAACCACGGGAGTACTAAAAAGTTTTCTTCATGGTGTACTTAAACACACACGAATTTATTCCATATAATAATTCAAATTGGAATATTCCGATTATAAACTCGTAGTCACAAATGCAAGTTCCTCGTCCCGACCAATAACGCGAATTGTGGCAATTTAGTATATTACAAAAATAATTTTACAAGTAATACTTTATTTTCTTCACTTAAAATCAGTTTAAAAAAGAAGAAACCACATAGTTTCCCTCCTTCGTATTTTATCAAAAAGTGCTCAAATGCTAAACCTTTATCAAAGTAATCGATAACATTTTTAGATAATGTAATGAAATGCTGAAAGAAAAGAAAAATGCATAAAAAACTCCCCGTTTTAATCATTTTTTCAAAAAAAAATATTGACCTGTATGTTTGGGTGACGGAATTGCCAATTATTAAAGTCGGCTTGCTCTCATACCCTATGAATAAGAAAATGTTTAGAGATATTAATGTTTTTCTTTAAATTGTGTTTGAGAGTAATTATGAAATTATCGCAGTATTATATAAATGAATGCTTATGGAATACATAATGCTAAGAAGCTGACAGTGTTGCCCTTGCATAGCATGTAAGGATTACTGTAAGATAAAAATATAAATGTATTGTTGTAAGAAAAGTTAGACATGTAACTTAATTTAGTTTTCAAAGAAATTTTGAATGATTATTAAAGATATTTTTTATATTTGATTAATCCAGTCTCAATCAAATTCATTTTTAATTTTTAAACTTTTTTGGGAGATGTTGATTAAATAATAATTTATATGACAAGTTATTCCAGGGAATAATGTAATACTTAATAGTAACGAATTAATATTCTAAGATTTTCATCAGCACTAAGTATATTTTTTTAATGATTCACCAAAATGAATGTTATGCTCTTTGTATTATTTTGTATAAAGAATATTACGTAAAATGTTAAACGTTGTGTCTGTCTCTTATAATTTCATAATTATAATTATAAGTTAGTTTGAATCTATTTTGAAACAAGCTCTTTCTTATGATTAATGACAAGATTGTTATACTTTTGTTTCATGAACACACTATATTTATTTTCAATTAGAATTTATTTTATGAAATAAATCTAGGAATGGGCCTACATTTTATATTTTGACAAATTTGTCTAATTTTTTTTTAAAAAATTCATTACCTAATAATTTTAAATCGACAATCAATTGAAACTCAAAAAGCATTTTCTTTCTAAAAATTCATAGCGGAATTCTTCAATAAATTGACTTTTTACTGAAGCTATGGATTAGAAAATCTACTCATTATATCTGGATGAGCCACGGATGAGGCTTATACCGACTAAAATTCATCATGATTTTATCAAATTGAGATTCAAGTTGTAACTATTTATTGCACACTTTTATTTTCAGATACAAGCTTATAAAGGATTGATATCCGCTCCTTTCACGGCTTTTAAACCAAATGGGTATGTCTCATGTTTGAATATATAAATAAGTGAATGTAAAACACGCCGAAGGGATTCCTGTTCTTATTAGTAAAATTTCGAATTAGACAATCTAAACTTAAGATTAAGCTATAGCGAATGCTGTTTAAATTCGGAATTGAAATATTTTATATCGCCTTTGAAAAAGAACTAAATGTAAAAATAACAAGCTATGCAAATTTAAAAAATGAAAGTAATAATTAATTAAAAGATAAAAATAAAAAACTGTTTCATGCAAAACCGATTTACCTAGTTTATATCTTGCCAACAAGGAATCAATTATTTAATTACATATTTTTACCATTTTACAATTAAATGCATTTTTTTGCTAAACAAATTTTTATTTTATTTTTTTCCTATTCCAACTTTCCATTCAAGGACAAATGGACAAGGAAGCTAAATACACTATAAAACGCAACGCACATTATGAACTCTGATCTAGTCATTGGCAAAACCAATATCATACTGTCAAATAGAAAATATTTTAAAACATTCTCCTTCAAAAATATTTTTATAAAGGTTAAAAATTTGAAAATTACACTAAATTTTTTAATTTAATTAAAAATTCAAAATAAATTCCAAATTATGTTGGCAAGATTTCTAGTGTAAGTAAACATTGCCTTCTACTTTCAACTACGCAAAAGCTTGCAATGAACAGCTAAAGTAAAGAAAAAAATCAAATAGTACAATTTTGTGGTAGGTCTAGAAACGGCATACTGTTTAAATACATGACATTACAGCCTTGCATAGAATTCTTATGTATTCCTAGAACTAATAAGTAATATATTTTGAAAAATGGAATGAGCTGATCAATATATTAATTACTAAAATTACTTTAAATTGATGAAGAAGACAATATGTACTTTTATTTGAAACACACATTTCTTACAAAAGTCTTTTTTACATTTACTAATTTATTCATATTAATCATCTCAATGAAAAATAGAACAGGAAATTAGATTAAAGGGAAAGAAGATCTTGAAAATGTAATAAGAGCGAAGTTTACCGAAATAATAATTATAGAATTTTAACCAGAAAATTATACCAGAAAGTGTATTAATAACTATTCAATACGAGACACACACACACACACAAAACACTCTAATTTTAAAATTCCTTTGAATAGTTTTTCCAAATACCTTTTACTTGAATTTTTAATTTTTATTATACTAGAATAATAAGTAAAATTCTTCATTATATGACATGCTTAGTAATGTATTGAAAATAGTTCAGTGCAAGTATACAAATCAGAGGCGTATAGGTCCTGGGGTCCGGACCTCCCAAAAGCCCTGATTCTTTCCGATTGATTATAATTCTAAGTATATAATACGTAAAATTTAATTAAGTATTTATATTAATGATTAATTTTATTAATTAATGCTACTTATTTATCTAACAATTAGTTTTACCGTGTTTGTCTCTGAAACCAATAAAACTAAAAGAAGCATGATACAAGAATGGTGAACTTTCGACCCCGGACCCCTTCCTTGAAAAATTCCTGTGTGCGCTACTGGGCACAATCATTGATTCTGAAGTACTTTATTCCAAATGGAAATAATTTTCCATTGAAAACTTATAAACTTCATTATTTTTCAAAAAACGATTTTGAATTTCATCCTGTATTTTATACAAATTATCAAAATAAGAAATAAAAGACGCTTTTTTAAAAGTAATCAATTGAAATTTCTTGCAGAGAACTGAATAACGATATTTATCCTCAATACGTTGATCATTTATTAAAGCAAGGAGTCAAAGGAGTTTTTGGTAAGCTTTTTTCAAAATTTTAATTGTAATCAATTATTTCATTCAAATACCCTCTATTCAGAAGCTTATACCAGCGTTTCTCAACTATGCGCCCCTAGGGGCGGATAACCTACGAGGGGCCTGAGTGTATTTAAAAAAGTCGAAAACAAAAAGACTTATTTTTAAAAAATGGCTAATTTATTGAACGTAAACAAACAAAATGCATTCTGACATAATAAGAAATAAATACACGTTTAGACTGATATAATACAATTATAAATAAATATATGTGAGTACTGCACACTATATTTTACAATTAATTTAGGAATACTAAGTTAAGAATGAGTTTAATAATTACCTTTGACCCTATGTAAGCTTGTCATAAATAGTACTGCACAAAAAGCAACACTTTTCGATAATTTAACCGTTTATACTAACCCATTACGTTTACTGCGCGTACGGATTCACTCCCCAACGCTACCGTTTTCCACGCAGGCGTGTGTATGTGATATATTGGGAGGGGAACTGTCAAAGCCTTTTTGTTGCATTCCAAAGACTTCGGAATAATTTTATGAATGGCAGTGCACAGAAAAGATAGTACTTCGGAAAGACGTAAATATACATCCGGGAAAACTAACGCTTTGGTTGAGTGAGACGTTTATATACGGCGGCGGCACATAAGAAATTAAAGTTGTATTGTAGTCTTAGCGTCTAAGTATAGAATTATTGAATTCAATGCATTGTAATTGTATGGAAGGCGGGCGCGATGAAAATTATGATTGAATATTGGGTCGCAAATACTGAAAGTTTGAGAAGCACTGACTTATACGAATGAATTTGCAATTTTTAGTGAATGGAACTACCGGAGAAGGCGTCTCTCTAACAGTGCAGGAGAGGAAACTGGTTGCTGAAGGTTGGGTGAAAGCAGGAAAAAACAAGTAAGCCATATATTTATTGCATTAAAAGTTATAACTGTTGAGAATACATTTTATACACTGATAGATAGAAATTTATTTTGTTCCAAGCAAATTTTATTCAAGATTCACATTGAGTGCATCAGATGTAAAGTGGGGTCCAATCACGAACTGATTCACACAGTGGCGTAACGAAGAATACTAGGGCCCCCTGCAAAATCAGGTTTTGGACCTTAAGCCCAAATGAGTACTTGGAGTCAGTCAGGTTTTGGACCCCATGGAACACCTGACCCCCCACAACAGGTGTAAGTTCCCAAAACGATTCACAAAAACCAATGAAACCCAAATTTAAAAACTAAAATGCTGTGACGTCCCCGCGTCTTTCTGATTAACATGCCCTTTGTTTTTTGAGGCCACGAAAAGGAAAAACCTTTCCAACCCAATACCAAGAAGATAAACGAATGAACATGTAAAAATATACTATGGATAGCGGGCAAACCTAGATATAGCGTAGCAGGCTCAGAGATTGTAGTGGAATCATTCTGATCAAAGGGTGAAAAGTTTTAAAAACTTGGGAAAGAATAAGCAGTCAAGAATTAGCTAAGGATCAAGAATCTTCATATATAAAATTATAGATTATATTCTCTAGGTCAAGGGAAGAACTGAAAAAGGAATATTAGATATGTAATTAGGTAAACAGGATTTTTAGGATAATTGAGATAGAGGATCGTTGCGGGGTCTACAAATACGTGATTTAATTTGGGGTTGACTCTCACTTAATTTAAAAATTGTCAAATTAGAATTTGATTATAAGTTCCTTAATAAAAAATTGTATTAAGAATTATGTCTCATCATTTTGATAATCCCAACCTCTAGCTTACGGGAACCGGAAAGACATGGCACACAGGATGGCTATTTCAATGCCCGAATATTTAATTCGGGGGTTAGGTAATGTGGTGGAAATAAAAAATTTCTACCTGAAATGTATTTTCGGGGTGGAGAATGTTAGAGTTTATCGAGTGCATCGATAACAATATACAGTTACTTGAAATCCCAAGTAATCGGTCGGCTTCCCAAAAAGTCAAACCCGGGGAAGGGCTCGATTGGTATTCGATTTTTGGGTTGTTGTTAGTACAAAAAAAAGCCCGGATTTTGGCAGCCGCTAATTAGCGGGCTTTTCCCGGATAAAAAATAAAAAGAACTACAGTCGGAGTTTTATGCATCACAGCAGGGAAGAAATCGGGAGGCACTGTTTTTGTAAAAGATTAAAAAATAGAGAGAAGTTTAGAATTGGGAATGTCCCAAGAGACTTAGTGGATCATTTTTTAGTTCGACTCGAACCACAGGCAGGACTAGGGGGAGGTGCGAAATCCAAAAAAATAATCCCTTTTTTAAAGTCCGCAAATTCGGAAAAAGATATTCTTTAAATTCAAAGGGGTTATGAACCATAAGTAGAAAGACGAGGTCAAAATGCGAAGGGTGCCTAATTTTGGGAAGGAGAAACGGGGGAATTTGGAAAAGGGGAACCCAAAAACAGAAATGAGTTTTCAGAATAGCCGCAAAAAATAGAGGCGAGAGGGAAAAGGTTTAATAATAATGACAAAGATTCAGTTTGTTACCCATTTGAAATGAGCGTGATAATTTTAATAGAGGGGAACGTAGAAATAAGGGGTTTTGATAATTTAATCGAGGGATAGGACGCAAAGGACGATTAAATATTGTAAAGGTTAATGATCAACCTCAAGAGGTGTCGAAAGAGAGACAATTAATTTCTCCAATAGTATGACCGAGAACTTCCCAGTACCTATATTATTAAAAACACATTTTGAAAGCCAGGACACCGGAGCAGATAAATCTTTTTTTATCGGAAAAGTTTTAGAAAATATTTTTCTATAAACAAAAAAAAATCAAACCGGTAATAACAGCACAGGGTGGAAATGCCAAAACAGGGGATTGTAGAATTTAAAAAAATTTTAACGAAATTTTAAAGAAATTGGTCATTTAGTGTTTAAAAATTTAGAATACCCATGTATTCGGGGATCGATTTATAAGGGTTAAGAATCGTATTAGATTTTGATCAGAAACGTTAAAATTCCAAAAACTGGTTGAAGATAATAAGGTAAATAAAGGAAATTTCACGCAATGGGTCGAAAAAGAAAAATGGTTACACTTTTAACGAAAAAACATGGGAATAGTATAAGGGATAAAATTAATTTGGGATAATCAAAAAGGACTTACTTTTGGGGAAAAATTAATAAAAAAAAGAAAATGACCCGAATTTTTATATATAGATATTTAGGAAAACCCGGGAAAATATGGACAACGATATGTGAGAATTTCCACGATTTGTTAATTGGGATTGTTATTTTTTGCGAAACACGCAACGTCATTAGGTGAAATGCGGGAAATTCCAAAAAACTTTTGGAATGAAATAATGAGAGAATTTCCCGACAAGCCAATAAGTGGACACGAGGCAGATTTAAAACGTATCAAAACCCCAGTTTTTTTTTCCCCGAAATGAGAAAATTTATTGATCAATATTTTCCTACATCCCTTGTGCCAAGTTAATAACTATAAAACGCGTTACCAGCTGGTCGGTTAAACCAATTATATCAAATTTTTATCCGAATAGATAGGACGTTAATTTATTAGGCCCGTATCCTAAGAGAAAAGACGAACCGCTATATTTTAGAAATAACCCGACACCAAATGGGCAAAATTATCCCCTTTTAAAAAAGGCCTATCTCGTATAATAGGGGGATTTTTTTTGATAACTTTATATCGCGTTAGGGGCCCAAAAAAATTAATGGGGATAATGGTCCCCAATTTATATCCAATTTTTGAGCACTTAAGGAAAGATTAGGCATAAGGAGTGAAGACTGTGCATACGACCACAAGCAAATCGGACTGAAAGATTTAACGAGATATAGTGAAAAATGATTGAAAATTACGTTAATGATCCAGAATTGGGATCAATTTGGATTTTGCTTACGCTATTCGAAAGGGGTGTAAAACAAGGGGGAAAACCCCGGGCTGAATTTTTTTTAGGTCGAAAATTAACACCATTTCAAAAAATATTTTGATATCGGGGGAAACCTAAATTCAAAAAACAAGATATACAGAAAAGCTTTTTAAAAAGCGACTAAGTAGAAAAAAATTTAAAAAGGAAAGGGGGGAAAAAAATTATAATAGACGAAAAGACAAAAAAAAGGAAAAGATTGGGGTTTATTAGAAACACACCCGTAAGTTCAGTGCTAACAAAGTATGCAAATTTAAACAAAATTTGAGGGGACCCTTTTGAGTCCTAAAATTTAAAAACTTTAATAAATATTGAATATGGAAATCAGGAAAAAATTTTGAACGAGATCAAATAAGAATATATCGTCATAGGAAATTTACGAGGTCGAAGTAGGGAAAAGGTATCCCAAATAGATAAGCAAGTCAGGAAACTCGTACTTTGGAAAAAGTACACCAAGGATTAAATGAGTCACAATATGGGAAAAAAAAAATTGGGTGAAACGTAGGTTAGAGGAAAAAGGGAGGGGAAAAACCAATCAAATCAATATAAAAAAACAAGGGGTAAAAACAAATCACGGTCAGATCACTACCAGTTCAGTGGGGAATGAAAAAAAAAAAAAAAGGTTTTAAATATAACCGGTATTAAAAGATCAGGTGTATCGGGGACAAGGGCCCAAAAAGAAAGGGAAAAAAAAGGGGTAAAAAATAGTAATAAAAAAAGAAAAATGTCATCTAGTACTATTTCTAGAGATAGAAAAAGAGAAGAAGAGAAATCAACCAGTTCCATATGAAAAAATTTTTTAAAGGGCCCCGACGAGAACAGAAAACCCCACCGCCAAGAACAAGTTGGGAAGGCAAGGAAAGGCCCAAAAGGAGATTACGGGCCCTTCAGCAAGAAATTCCAGTGAAACCCAAGGAATGAAGAGGATGACACTAAAAGTTAAACTGAATGGGGAGCCCGAATATAAAATCGGTTGTATTGTTTCTTTTTTATGATCTTTCCCAAAAAGTGGTCGGAAGAATTATTAAAAAAAAGGAAATCTCGGGGGGTGCTTTAAAAATTATATTGCCAAACACTACAAATGTTTATTTAATTTTAACTTTTTTTATTGTTAAAATTTTTTTTTAAAAAAACATTTGTATTCACAATTTGTTTACTTTGATGTATGATTCGTGAGATGCGAAAATTCCCTTTGGGTTTTTGAAAAAGGTTTATTGAAAATGTTTGTAATTTTATAATTGTGTATATATATATGTTGGTATTGTTACGCAAGGAGGCACTGGTTCGGGGCCCGGGTAGTCAAGGCACAACAAAATAAAAACGATGCGGGCTCTTTGGGGAGTTTTGTTGAAACCAGATGGGGGGATAGAAAAAAAATTTACGATATATAAATAATATTTTAAAATTGATTAATATTAGGGTAGAGACCAAATAGTTTCTTTTGGAGACTGCCCCTGAAAATCTTAAAAGAAAGTTTCAACGTTTTCCGGGGTTTTAAGAAAGGGCAAAGTACCAGCCCATAGAGTGTTAGTTTGGGGCGCACACCCAGAATAATAGTTTTTGTGAAAATATTTTAAGAAAAGAAAAGGGAGGGGGGCAAAATTAAACAGTAATTATTAATGTTCCCCCATTAGGAGAAAATTTATTGTCAAAAGAAAATTTGAAAAAATTAAAAAAAGATTAAAATTGAAAATAAAATGCCAATAATTTTTTAAATTAAAAAGAAAATTTAAGATTAAAATTGCAATAAAAATTAAAGTCAAGATAGATATTGAAATTTATGGTTTAAAAGAAGATTTAAGATTAAAAAAAAAAACCCGAAAGCGAAGAAATTTAGAAATAGAGATGACACGTAATTTATTGGGGCATTGAGAACCCTTAAATCACGTTTTTCTTCTTGGGGGGGGTTGTGACGTCTCGCGTCTTTCTGATTAACATGACTCCTAGTTCTTTGACGGCCACGATTTTGGAAACCTTCCCAACCCAATACCAAGAAGATAAACGAATGTAACATGTAAATGAGATATACATAAAAAATAGCGGGCAAACCAGATATAGCGTAGCAGGCTCCGGGAAAATTTGTGTGGGAATCATTCTGATCAAAAAGCGTGACAAAGCTTAGTGTGAAATTTGGACCAAGAATGCGTCAAGAATTAGTGCATTACGGATCAAGAATCTTCTATAAAAAGTTTAGATTATATTCCTGGGTCAAGGACCAGAACTGAAAAGGTAATATTAGATATAAGTAATTAGATGGATTATTTGGGATAATTGAAAAGGGGATCTAGTTGCGGATCTGACTTAAATACGGATTTAATTTGGGCTTGACTCTCACTCATTAATAATTGTCAAATTAGAATTTGTTTAAAGTTACCTAATAAAAGTTGTATTAAAAATTTTGTCTCATCATTTTGATTCCCACACCCTAGCTTCCCGGGGAAGGGGAAAAGCAGGCAAAGGAGGGTTTCCCAAAATGTTTATTTTTTCCAGAAAGCCAGTGGGGATTTCCAATCAAGTTCAATGAAAAAAGAGAAAAAAATAAATTTGATGTTTGAAAAAAAAATTTTAAAGCGCTTATTTTGAATTGAAGATTAAAATTTTAGGAAACCGATGTTGGGAACCGGATTTTAAAAAAGGGATAAATGGAAAATTTTCGATTTTTATTACTTGGTTAAAAAATGTATAAAATTGTTTTAAGGCTTTTGAAAAAAAATTTTTAAATACAAATTTTGGCAAAAATTAATTTAGAATAATTTTTTTAAAAAGTTCCCCTTTTTTTTAAAAAAATTTTTTATTATATTAATATTTTGTCAAATAGCTCTACCTTTAAAACCAACGGGAATTTAAAAAAAATTCAATTTTTTTCAGAGTTACACCAATTGAAATAATTTTGTTTTTGGGCCCTTTTTTTCTTAAAATTGTCCTCTGTTGTCGTAAAATATGGATAAACCAATTTTGTAAAACTTAAAAAATTTAAGGAGCCCTTAGAGAAGGTTTTTATTTAAGCAAAATATAATAATAATAGAAGCATTTTTCAAAAAAGGAGAATATTTTGAAAATGGGTATTCTTTTTCTTTTGTCAAAATTTTTATTAAAAAATTTTTTTTAAATATTTTTTTTAACCCTTTCCAAGGTCTGCACGAAAAACGCCTTTCCAAAATGTTTTTCTCCCTTTCTTAAAGTTTTCAAAAGCGGCCAACCGTTTTTAAAAATGGCTCAACCGCTTTTGGGAGAACCCCACCTGAAAGAAAAAAAATATGTGCGGTATTTTGAAGCATCTCCGAATGGAAGATTTTGGGAAACCCTTGGGGGGGTTAAAAACAATTTTATATACATTTTCTAATTAAGTGACACTAAAATTAAATAACCATTTATACGCTTTTAAAATCAGGGTTCCGAACGTAGTCGATCCCTTAAGAAAACATAAAATAAGAATAGAGGTAAAAATTTTTATTGATCCAATTTAGATAATTTTTTAAAAAAGTAGAAAAAACTATAGGAATCTATTATTTTACTAATGTACCATTCATCATCATCCTATCTAGCAAGACAGCTCCCCCCCTCTCCATGGACTAGTGCCTTCCTCTGAAGACTCCTCCACATGACCTTTTGCTTACCTTCGTTCTCCAAGTTTTCTCGTTTATAATCCACTAAGTCTGTCCATCTCAGCCTTGGTTTCCAAGCTTCCTAATCGCAGTGACTTTGAACTGTAGTATGTTTTTGACATCATTATCATCATTGACAACATTATCGAATTATATGGGCCATCCAATTCATTCTACTTATCTTTATGCATTTGACGATGTCAGGTTGTCTATAAATTTAATTCAGAATTGTATCTTCTTCTCCAACTATTGTTTTCTTTTACATCTCCAAGTATACTTCGAAGTATTTTTCTCTCAAAAGAAGCCCTTCGATTTTCTTCCAGTTTTTTGTTATTGCCCAACTGATGTATCATTTGACAAGTGAATATTTGATAAAAAAAAATCCTTTTAAACAGAATTTTAATTCAGGTAGCTTTCTTGGACATCATGGAATTCAAAAGCACGATTTTATTTTATAACTTTTGGAAAATTAAAAAGAGTTCCTGAAGCAGCGTGAAAAAAAATTTATAATCAGAAAGTTTTCATACATATTAATTATTATTAACATAATTATATTTATAAGTTAAATAAAATGCATTTATTACTAAATTAAGTTTAAAATAATGTATTTATTATAAAGTAAACTTATTTATTATTATTAGTTTTTTTCTTCCTTCGAATAGGGCTGCGGTAACTAACATAGCAGAAGTAGTACATTACCCGGGAGCTGGTGTCACGTTTTAGTGCGGCACCATATAGGTGGATACTAATTGCCCCAATGTAATTTTTATACCCAATTTCCTTCCCAGAGGGAAGCACCTAATCTCTAATGATGCGAAATTGAACAAGAAAATTTTAATCTTGCCGAGAACATCCAAGCCAAACTGGCATTGTAAGGATTGTAAACATGCCACATAATCATACGACATGGACGCTGTCGATTTTTTGCTTCATGAAAACCCACCAACTCAGGCCGGGATCGAACCCATAAACTTAGGAGTACAAGGTCAGCGCCTAACCAACTATGCCACCCAGCCGGTTTATTGTTATTAATAAACACATTATATAATTGTTATTAGCAAGCATATTCTATATTTGTAATTAGCATGTTTTTAGTTGATAAGTGGCCCCAAATAAACTTTTGAAGCTAAACATTGCTTCTGGTACAAATTTTTTGTTTTAAACAACAAGAAATCACAAAATACGGTCCACTTGCCATTTTAAAAAAAAAATCTCCATCGCTTTCACTTTATCCAGCTTTCTTCATTTATTTTAATCAGGGTTACCTGTATTTTAAAAAGTTGTAGGAGAGCATTATTTTCAAATTCTAGTCTTTAAAATTTTAATTATATGGCAATATAAAAACTTTTAATGCTAACACAGTTAATACATCAAAGGTAGCATGAATATATAATTACTATACTATTTTTATAATTGCATGTAGATAGAAATTTAAAAATGCATTTTAAGTGTTATTTGTAATAATCACAATATTTTGTAAAGAAAACTTGGGATAATGATGAGTAAATGTTCTAAAAAAACTGTTTTGGGTGGTTTTGAGTATGTGCTCGATCGTGAAACACGAGGAGTAAATAATGATGGATTTAGTGTGCTAGGTTAATTTTAGTAAAAACTTAACAATTCACAAGCTGTGGTTTCAATGTGTTACAAATAAAAGCGTTTGCGAGTATCAATAAGTTCCGTTAGTACCCGCGCGTCACGTCAGTTATTACTAAAAATGACCAAGGTCATTGACATATGTTCACGACATTCGACATATACGTTGATTAGCCACGTCCGTTGTCATTAATAGTTATTCAATTTCGGCTGTGTTTTATAAGTTCCCGATAGTTCCGATAGAGGGCATGAGCAGCATGATTCGGTGTTTTTGTATTGTATTTATTAAAAACATTAAATACTATTTTATTTTTCTTTATTCATTTGAAGTACCGATTGAAAAGAAAAATACATTTACAGTGCATTTTATTCATTAATAGGTTAGAAATTATCATTATTCAAATTGGAGCAAACTCTATAAAAGATTCCCGAGAGTTGGTAAGAATAACGAATTTGTTTTTCATCTTTCTTTCACATGCCCTTTTTTTAGAGAAACGTCCTTTTAACTAACCGAGTAAAGAATTTCATTCACAAATTAATTTTTAAACATATTTATTAAGAAGAAATAATAAACAATAATAAGAAGAAATAGTTTTTTTTATATTATTGTTTTCTGTTAATTATTACTTTCAAAGAAACGTTAAAAAAAATTTTAAAAAAAAGATAAAAAATAACAGTTTAATAATTGTGAAAATATCTTTAAAATTTTTTGAAGAGATTAGATAGAAAACTTTAATTATTTTATCAATTGGTTTAAAAACAATATTTTCGATTGCTAAATTTTTTCTTAAAAGAAAAGTTAGTTATAGTACACGAGATCTTGCTGACCCTTCATTTGATTAACTCAAATCGTTCCACGGCTTGGAAGAGTCGGTCACTCACACAAAATGAATTGAAAAATAAAGTTTTCTTTTTTTAATTAGCTATATAATTAATTCACAAAATTCTCGTTTGAATGCATCATTACAAAAGTAGGCGACGACTTAGAATAAACACAGCCTGATAATCGACTTATCAGGGTAGAAAATGCAAGTTGCCACACAGAACTATTTTTTTTTTACTAAATTGGAACCCTAATTTCGAAATATTCTAAATTAAATCTGCGTCGGGTACGGAAAGAGGAAAAGCAATTGATACTCTAGTGAAATATATTTCTATGTGTTTGATAACATCTTAAGATACTTAACTAAACTATATTCGGCGGTGCATCAGCCCATGAGGGCCAAGGTCTACTGTTCCCACTTCAGTTTTCATGACCTTGGGCACTGAGGTGCATGAGCAGATGTTCAGGTCAAGTGGTCAGTCTGACGCGATGCCCCTGTGTTTTGTTCCCCAAAATTGTAACGTGAAAGCACAATACGCTACCACTCAGTCACTGGGCTTCATCTTAAAATACTATTTTTATTAAAAGAAGATGTAGCGCACTTCAGTTGTTCGCATATTTGTTTGCCTGATTGTTTATTAAAGTTGCCCTCTAAAAACTACTGGTAATAGACGTAAGAATTTTGATGAAACAGTCAAGTGACTAAGACGTCACTCTAACCGGCACTTCGTTTTCTAACTTCCACAGCATGCCAACGTGAGGCCTTTTAGCCTCGATAGATTTTGCATCCATCCTCCTCCATCTGATGTGTCTTAGGAGGCATTAAGAGTCGAACCTACTGCACGATTGAAGCAACGACAGTCGCAAGCTCGTGATCATGACCAACTCCCACAGTAACTTGTCATATTTCATCGTAGAAAAATGAATGTAGACTTGTTGGAACGATTTGCAAACTTATAATTCCATTTTGCCACCTTTTATTTCCATTCGTCCTCTTGAGGCTCAAAATAACTTGAAACGTATTTTCAAGTACTTTTGATTAATTTATCATGAAAATGAAAATTAATATATATGCATATATATATTAGGTTGGGGAAAAAGAAATCCATTATTTTTTCGGTAAATGGCCGTAGTGTCGATATCTCGTTAAGCATCGACCAAACGATTTCAAATTTATGCTCGTTGTCAAGGTGAAATTTCACACTAAAAAAATTTGTTTGCTTTTTTTTTTTTGTTTGGTCTATTTTGTTATGAGTCACAGGGTGTTAAAAATGGAAGTCAATAAAGAGAAAATTCGGTACATTTTACAGTTTTTCTTTGATAAAGGTGAAAATGCGAGCCAGGCAGCTGAAATTGTGAATGGTGTTTATGGTGCCGATACTGTAGCAGCTAATTACGTGCAATTTTGGTTTCGTAGATTCCGTTCAGGAATTTTTAATGTTAAAGGTGCACCTCGCACATACAGGCCCGTTCGTCGAAAATTTCTATAAAATCACAGAAATAATCGATGTTGACAGGCATGTTAGTAGTTGTAGCATTGCCCAGGAGCTAAAGATCGACCATAAAACAGTTTTAAACCATTATCGCGAAAATGGATTCAAAAAGAAGCTCGACTTTTGGATGCAACACCAATTAACACCAATAATCATGATGGATCGAATTTCCATCTACGAAGCCTTAGCCAAACGGAATGAAATCGACCCATTTCTTAAGCGGATGGTGACTGGAGATGAGAAATAGATCACATACGACAATATTGGGCGAAAACGATCGTGGTCAAAGCGTGGTGAAGTAGCTCAAACGGTGGCCAAACCAGGACTAACATCCAGGAAGGTTTTACTGTGTATTTGGTGGGACTGGAAAGGAATAATTTATTATGAATTGCTTCCGTATGGCCAAACACTAAATTCAGATCTCTACTGTCAGCAACTGGACCGTTTGAATCTAGTGATTGACCAGAAACGGCCAGAATTGGCCAACAGAAGAGGTGTTGTGTTCCATCAGGACAACGCCAGGCCACACATGTCTGTAGTGACTCGGCAGAAACTCTGGGAGCTTGGTTGGGAAGTTTTAATGCATCCACCATATAGTCCGAACTTGGCACCAAGCGAGTACCATCTTTTTAGGCATTGCAAAACTTCCTGAGTGATAAGAAATTGGGATCAAGAGAAGATTGTGAAAATCGATCACTAGAGTTTTTCGCCAATAAGGACCAAGACTCTTATGAGAGAGGAATTATGAAGCTACTTTTAAAATGGCAACAAATTATACAACAAAACGATGCATATTTGACCCAAATGGGACAATCCGAAACATGTTAAATGAAGTCTTGAATTTGATGAAAAATAATGGATTTCTTTTTTCCCAATCTAATATATATATTATTTATATAATGTATATATATATTATTTATATATTATTTATATAATATATATATATATCATTTATTTTTACAATTTTAGGCTGCTCATGCTGAAACACTCGGTGTAAATGGTATTGCATCTTTACCACCTCTATTTTATAAGCCACAGACAAACGGTAATTAAATATTAATTAAAAAAGTTCAATTATTTTATTATAATATTGTCTGCTATATTGAGAAATTTACTGTAAAATTTATTTTACTATTTTTTTAATTACTTACATTATTTTTTAATCTTCTATGTCTCAATTTCAGATCACCTTATTGCTTACTTTAAAAGTATCTCTGATGCGGCTCCTACACTACCAGTGATGCTATATCACATTCCTTCATACTCAAGTGTTGAGAGTAAGTTTATGAAACACATTTCATATAATTTTACCGAAATTAAATTTTTTTAGTTTTACTTTAGTTGCCTATCCGGTATATTGGTTAGCGACCCTAACTGCTGTGTCGTAGGGCCTGGGTTCGAATCCTGGAGAAGGCTTGGATGTTTGTAAATGAAAAGCGCCTTTGCGGCAGGGGGGTACTCTAAATAGCCATAGAGCCGCAAGTTCTTTCGTAAGGTTGATAGAAGGAGAAGAAATGTGGGAGGCTCCTGAACCTTTCCCCCAGGGTGATCTCCCTCAAAATTGGGGTGAAACCGATCTAAATCGTACTGTCACCTGTATGGTGCTTAAGGCTACGGATAACGATAGGTGTACATCTAGCCCCTTGTGACTGGCTCATCGTGTTTTCTACTAAAATCTCCTCTTGGGTTCTTTAGGGCCGAAAGAGGCAAATTCTTTCCAACCAAATCCAGAAACGAAACGTGAACATGAAAATTAGAAACTTTTAAAATAACGCAAGTTTAACGTAAGCGTATGACCTGTTGGGAAGTGATTATGCTAGTCTGGCTTAAGCGCGTGAACTGAAGGAAGAGAAGAAAGCCGTCGTTGAGTGTGAAGCTATCCGTGACAGAACGATCAAGTCAAGGTGGATCCAATTCCACGCGAGTTAATCTAAAGATATTGAGGATCCCCGAGAGGATTGCGATTAAGCAAGAAATTAAGGTAGGATAATTCTAGTATCCATTAGTAACTGTGATACAAACAGATTAGGAATAGAAGGGAAAGTTAAATATAGTGGTTAAAATCGCGCTTTTTTGGTAATACGTATTGTGTGTTTTCTCACCTGAGGTCCGCTAAGTTATAATATAAATATTATTATTGTTAGTGGTTTTTTTTTAAATTTAATTTATTTGCAAAACTCCTCATGCTTCGCAATGCATAACATGAGGCTTACAGGCGTAAGTGGTAACTCAATTAAATCATTAAAAAAAACAAATTTGGAGGGAAAAAACGGGGGTAACAAACAAGACAAAACAAAAATAAAAAGGAAGAGTGGAAATACACAAATATAAAAAAGGGAGGTACCAATATATAAAAAACTTTAAAAATCTATACAGTAAACAAATTTTCTTAAGACATTTAGGCTCTCAGTACATTTGACCAACAAAGACAAAACAGGTGGCCAGGAAATACCTAAACGTTTCAACTCTTTTCTAAAATTTTCTCTTTTACAGAAATAAAGTTTACAATACAACAATACATGTTCCACAGTTTGAGCATCCTGATCACACAAGAACAAATATCACTACCAATTAAATTAAATCTAGATGAATAGCTATTAAAATTTCCATGTCCTGTTAGAATCTGGGATAACTTGAAATCAGTAACAAAATTCTTGCATTTAAGCCGTTGATAAATGGTCGGAAAAAACATTTTAATCCACAAAGCTTTAGGCGAGGTCAGGAATTCGGTGTTCCAGGAAGAAACAGTTTTCCCAAGCTAAATGCTTCCAGTGGACAATGGCACAGACATCAAAAGGTTCATATCTTGGCAAGTTGCCTCTTTGGCCAACTGATCCGCTCTATCATTGCCGAGATTTCCACTTTGGCCCCGAACATAAGAAAAGTGGATGTCACAGTCTAGTTAGTACAGAATAGATTGAACCTCTACAACAAGTTTTTCTGTAGAGTTTACATTGAGCAAACAATGGAGTGAAGAGAGTGAGTCAGTGCAGATAAGAAAGTTGAGTGTTCCACCCTGGCGGAGAGAGTCCTGAATCAATTTTACGGCAAGATTAATGCAGAGTAGTTCGGCTTGAAAAACAGAGCATTCATCTCTAAATCGATGCTGGAAAGTAACATATTCAACACTTTCCTCGTAAATAACGCAGGCAAGATCAACCATTCCATTCAATTTACTCCCATCTGTGAAGCAGTTTTATATTCTTGAAAGACTTCATTTGTATAAGTCACAAGAGTGATAGGTTTCCTACATGAAGGGTGTGGCAATAATGAAACTGGAATCGTCCCATCCAGCGTGCCAAGGCTGGTACTCAAATAGTTTTCCCGAACATCTATTAGTGTTTAAGTTAAGATCTTAATAAAGACATTTTAAGATCATGACAACGCCTGGTTCTTCATTCAATCCCACACCTCTAGATCACGAAGTTAACTTAGGAGTGAGGTATCACCCACGGGGGAATACTTCACGCCCTTTCCCTTATGAGATACGTGGGCCTGAATCTGACACAGTCGAGATCAGGTGGCATAAGAAACAACAACAGTTTTACTTTATGTTCATCTTTTCTTAATTAATCCTGAATAATTTGCTAGAGTAAATGACACACTCAATCTGATTCTTATCTATATCCACACAACTTTAGAGTATTAAGGAATAGTTAGTATCTTCAATGAGAGCTAAATTCACGTGACGTCTTAGTCTCATGGTAACAGCAATCATGTGTCTCAATACAATCAATTCATGAGCTTCGCTGTTGCCAACTTTTGCTTTTCAAAGAAATTTTCCCTTAAAAAGTACATATTTGTGAACAAAAAATAATAACGCACATCGGTAAACACACAAAATGGTCTTGATTTAAATACGAGTATAATATAATTTTTTTTTTCATTTTGAAAATTTTTTTTTTGAAGAATTCTTAACATTTTTTATCATGTTTACCAAATTATTAATTTTTAAACTTTATCTAAATTTTACTAATAGAACAACAAGTGCATGTCTAATATCAGTTTTGAATCCAAGGAATTTTTTTTACATCTATCACATGTGACCATCACTAGCTTACCCCATTGTTAATGTGTTCTATAAATGTGATGTTTTTGAATGACTTAAAAAGATCTTAGAGAACATAGGATGTTGTAAATTGTTGTTAATATGAACGATGTTAGTATTAATCATGTATATATGTGTATAACTTTTCTCTATCTCTCTCTTTCCTATCTCTCTATGATTTTTAAAATTATGATTATATTTTAAACATTTTATACTTTTCTGAAGCCCCATTCTTTTATAAATAATGTGTAAAAGATTCACATCATTTAATTTAAATTTAAAAGAATTATACCTGTTTGAAAATTGTTTATATTTTCAGACCTCTAGAAAAATTTAACACCCCTGAGACCCCTTCCAACATCAGGAAAATAAAATAAAATGTAGATGTAGAATTTTATTAATATTATTATTACATCAATAATTTTGAGGTGTCATCTGTGATTCTATCAACATTTCGACGCATCTAATAAAAAATATGATTCCTGTATCTCATTATTAATATCTAGCATTATTAATATTTCTTACTTTTGTTATAGTCTTAATTGGCTTGAATTTTAAGAATTTTTTTGTTTTACAGTTACCTTAGCTGAATTCATGCCAAAGGCTCGAAAAGCAATCCCAAATTTTTGCGGAGCAAAGTTCACTTCCACAGAAGTGCGGGATCTTTTGAACTGTCACAGACTACCCGGAGAACCTTTCAAGGTGCTTTCTGGTTTCGAAGAGGTAAAAAATTATTATTGTTTCAATTTGAGTTATAGCTATCAAAAGTAACTGATTGTTCTAATAAAAAAACTGTAACTTAAGCTGTGGCCGGGCTTTTATCGCGATTTCAATTAACTGTCCTCTTGGGATTTCTTTGGGGCCAGAGAGGCAATTCTTTCCAACCAACTCAAGAGGAAAACGTGTTTATATAAATTAGGAATCATATATATATTGGAAATTTAGCATTCGCGTAGTCGCTAGGTGAGGTCGCTAAGTGAAGTCGCTGAGTAGAGAAGTAGTCGCAAAGTGATATGAGATAAAGTCTAGAAGAAGAATCTTAATTCTGAGGAATAAGCCTAACCGTGCCGGTGCAGACGAATTAAAAGTGGGTCCGAGACCAACGGAGCATAGCCTAAGCAAGAGCTAGCCAGATTAAAGCTGGAACGGAAGATTTAAGGACCATAGCTGTTTACTTATGATATAGCGGTAAGCTTGATTAATTAAACTTTAAGTACAAGACGTTTGCTATTGAGATAGGCTTTAATCTATAAAGATAGAATCAGTGGTTAATTGCGTTATGTATAGGTAATAATGCGTGTTGCATCTTCACATTCTTGATCATCATCCTCTTAGATTAATATTGTGTTGTATTGTGTTTAAACTAAGATCTTAATAAACAGATTTTAGTATGAATGAATTTAGTAGTTCTTCGTTACTTCCCACAGATATAGGTCGCGTGAATAGGGGAGAGCGGGTGTCCCCAGGGGCGGGGACACCACAAAGCTTTTAGGTTTTGAATAAAAAATATTTCGTGCCAAACTTTGCAACAAAGTTACATATTGTCTAAAGACTAAACAATAATCGCGAGAAAGAGAATGTTTCTTAATTATTACTATTATCATACCCAGAAGATTCTTGATCTCTGACTACGTTTTGGGGGAATCTTCCAGCCCGGAGAATGAATTTTCTCTGGAATATTATCTTTAATCAATTGGAATAAATCTTCATGGACAACATCCTGATTGCTGGGTTCCATCATATATCGTCACATCAATTCTGTATGCTGTGAGCCAGAGCAAAACATCGACTTATCGTTATAATTTTACTCCATTTCTTGCAGTTAGTACTAAGTA
>BMAV01015805.1:384614-395543 GCA_019973955.1 Trichonephila inaurata madagascariensis | reverse complement strand
TTTAGTAATAAATTAATAATAATTTTAACAATAAATAATAATTTTAATAATAAATTAATAATATTTCTTATTAATACTAATGCTTAATAATAATTAATTAATTATAATAAATATTAATTAATTAGTTGATTTTAATAAATAATAATTAATTTACTAATTTTAATTATTAATAGTTTTTATTAATAATTATTTTAAATATTTTTAATTATTAATAATTTTCATATTTTAATTAATAATAATTTTAAATAATTTTACTAATAAATAGTTTAAGTTCTATATTTTTAATTTTTTTTTACTTTTTAAAATACAAAATAATTACAAAAAATATTTAACATTTAATAAACCTTTCATAAATAAACTTATTTAATTTAAAAAATAATTAAATGAATTGAAGAAAAAAAGTTGATCGCGTGGAATCAAACCCTGACCTCGCGCATAGTAAGCAGACGATTTACTAATCAAGCTACGAAATCGTTGTGGAAAATTAAAATTTAATTGTATAAAAAGCTAAGCAAGAATTTCGAAGGCTGATTTCTCCGAAATGACTGGACATTCAGCGGAATTACATTGAGGGGTGAACACCCTAAAGGAGTACTACTATTACACCAAGTCTCGATCCCAAATGAATTTCCTTAGTCGTGCCCTCCCCTTGTTAGAAAATCCCTTAAAGACCTCTGCCGGGTTCTTTTCGATGCAGTGGAATAACTACCTATAACTTGCGAAATAAAGCGATTAACTATAGCTAACTAACGCTTCTGTTCGACGTTCATTCTACCATGACTGATTTAGAATAACATTCATGAAAGACTAATTTTTTTGAAAATTTTGCAGTTGATCCCCAATGACTCACAATCTAAATTCGTCTGCAACAGATTATCTCTAATTTTGTATCAACTCGTACGGCAAGATTAGGTGTATATATATACCTCATTTTACCAAACACTTAACTTTATATTGTGCATTTAATCAAGTAATTATAATATAAAGCAGAAGAAGAGGTAGCTTAAATCTCAAGATGTCGTAAACTTATAAGCTCTATCAATGATTATTCTGTATATGCAATTCATTTACAATTCAACCAATGATATTATAATATTATTATTAGCCCCTGGAGGGTTTGGGGTCCGTTCCGAGATTTCTAAGCTGTTTTAAGATGTACTTCTCGGTGGGAAAAAAAACGCATTGTTATACGAATGCACGGGTTTTTACCGTTGAAGTGATTATAACTCTCGTAAAAATCAATTATTGAAAAAAAATTCTTTGTGTCACTGAATTATTAATATATGCTGTTTTTCGTTTTAGGTACTGTTGCCATGTATGTCTTGCGGAGTGACTGCAGCAGTTGGAGCCACTTATAGTTTCATGGGTCCCCTCGCTCTGCGGGTTATGGAAGCTTTTAACAAAGGAGACATTGAGAAGGCGCGCAAACTTCAGGTATTCTGAAAGGAATTTCTTGTTATCGTTTTTTAAATTCGATTTTTTTTCACGTGTTTGCGCTAACTACGTAAAATCATAGAAATACTCGCTCTCAATATTCTTGTTCAGAATCTAATTGCACTAAATTTAAATAGCTGAGAATAATACGCTGATCATGGCATCGATGATTTTCACTCCGGATCTAATCTGTGAGAGAAATGACAAGAACAGGAATATATTCATAGAACACGATTTATTTTACACAGTAATATATTCACCGTTTCCTAGAGAACCAAAAATTCACAAAGTTGCGGGCAAGCTCCTGCTCACAAATCCGTAGAGTACGATAATAGGAAATAAATCCTTTATCGCACTTTGGTGGCGTTTTTTGCTTCTCAATAAATTACATTTGTGATCTGCCTTTTTTAACGCTAATGATAAGAATAGATTATAAAATGAATAACGTATATGAGATAATTCGTTTATTTGAAGCCAATATTGGCATTAATGCCATTGATGTTCTACACAAACTTGAAATTTTGATGTACTTTATACTTTAAAAAGTGTGCCAAAATAGTATACTAAACTTGGTATGCTTATACTTTGTGTTACTCGTATATTAAGGTCCCCTAGACCAGGGGTGGGCAGACTTTTCCAGGGTACGGACTACTTCTAATTTTTTCAAGGTGTTGCGGTCCACCTATTGGCGTAGGTGAAGTGAGCTAAAAGGAAGTATATAAGGCAGTCTCGAACCTCCCTTTTACGAATTTCTCTACTAAGCGAACTTTTTCCTGGAACCAAGAAAATTTTACGTTTTTCGTCGTAAAATAACCTCCAAATCGCGAAGTTTGTTTTCTATTCAACTAAATTTTTTTTTATAATTTTTTTTTTTTTTTTTTTCCCCTCCGTATTTTTTAAAATACCTTATTTTCTCAAACCTATAAGCCGCATTTTTTCCCCAATGTTAATGCAACTGAAAATCAGGTACGAAGGGGGAAAAAATTGTAGAATGGGATATTTAGAGCAATTACAGCTCTTCATGCATGTATTTAAAAGTTTATAATACTGATGAAATAACAAATTACTCATTTCTTATTGGTTTTCCTTTTAAATTTATTTTAATTTCGTAAAATTGGATATCGATTAACTATTTTACACTATTTTTCAGTTTTCACAAAATCTTGTTGAGAATTTGGGGCACTACTTAGAATCGATGGTGCCTTAGATTCGAATAAATACGGTTTTCCTAGACCTTCGTATGATGGAATGATTATTAGGTCTTAGTGAAAGACCGCCCAAAATGTCTTGGCGGTCCACCAATCGATCACGATCGACTTAATGCTTATCCCGGCCTTAGACAGTATAGTGGATAGTGACACTGACTGTTGTGCCATAGGGCCTGGAATAAATCCCACAGAAGGCATGAATGTTTTTAAATATATAGTACGCTCTGAAGGAACTTAAAATATTCGTCGAGCTGAAAGTTTTTTCAAGAAGGGAACAGACGGGGGGATGTATTAATATATGCATTTATCTATATATGTGCAGGACAAAAGCAACTCACTCTCACTATGAGATCTTCGGACCTATCAGGCATACAGCCTTAAAATTTGGCAGGCATGTTTCTTTTGTTAAGCAAAGATCTGCGAAGAACGAGTTTAACGAAAAGTGAGGGAGCGATTGTTGAGGGGGTGTGTTATAAACAAAATTTCTAGTTTTTGAACTATTAGATCTATTGACTTGAAATTTGACAGAGAAGTTTCTTTTGTTAAGTAGGGGTCTGTTGAAAACGTGTTTTACGGGAATCGACTCCCAAAGAGAGAGGGGTTACGGGGAGCGAAAAATATAAACATACTTCCGTTTTAGAAATTCCAGCCCTGTTCTTATTAAATCAAGAAACGAGGGTCATAAGAATATTTTTGAATACATTCGAAATCTTAATGCTAGGACTTCGATAACTCTTTCTCTCTCTCAAAAACATTATATATAATCATGCAACATCATGAAATATTCAGCTATGGGTATAGCTAGTATAGTTGTATATACTTATTAACGTGTACAGTGTATACATTAATTTTTAAAATTTCTTGTAATAAAATAATGAAAGAAATTCAATTTATTCGCAACAGATCTTTTTAAATCACTTTATAATGTTGCTAAACTGGTCAAGGATTCCCTGCATGAGAAAAGAATTTTTGCATGTTTCATTACTATTTGTGAGACATTCCGATAATACAGAGGGTAATATTTAATATTGAATATTTAGAATAGTATTGCTCACGTTTCTTTTTGTTTAAAATGTAAGAACAATTTTTGTTTCAATGTACTATCTGATAACTTAACTCTTAAGCAAGCATCATGTTTTCCATAATAGAAGGACCTTTCACAAAGTTTCCAGAACAGTTGCTTGTCCTTCCTTTTTCACTTTTTTTCTTCTGAGATCATTTCAGCAGATCAAAAGAACAATAGTTCATAAATGAAACATCAGAGGACTTTTCAGGAAAAAACTGAAAAAGGTATGCGAACGTAATACTTGTAGCAGTTTTTATTTTTTCAAGGACTGCAGTTGTTGTTTTTGAAAAATGACTGATGGCTTTGTTTTGATTCAGTTTTACTTTTTGAAAGTCATTGAGATGAAGAAATACCGAAATACTAAAAGAAAAACATTGTCCTGATATTATGATGAACTAACTCTATATTATTTTCTACTCTTCTTATATCTTAATTTCCCGCTGTAAGAGTAACCTGCGACAATTACAAAGCATTTATTGATATTTTCTTTGCATTCTCAAAACAAAATCTGAACATTTTTCTCTAGTAAACCTATCCCTTTTTACAGTCATGTAATAAAACCCGTACTTTATCAAAAATAACAATGTATTTCTATTCGTTTTCGTCTGGTATTGAGTCATAAGTTATTGCAAAAGACTACAAATATTATAGTTTTAGCTTTTTTAAGCTGTAAATCATGATTTATTTTGCTTCATTATTGCTGGAAGTGTTCGCATTTGGTTTTCAATTGAATTTTGTGTAAGTTTCCTATTGTGTTACCAATCAATTCCCTGTTGAAACATTGAAAACCATACGCAGATTTTTCTGGTTCTACTTTAAAATCTTTTCTCGTAAAAGTTTTGATTGATGACTTTTGCCTTTCCGATTAATAGTATTGTTTATTATGTATTTAGAAAAATTTTAATGACCTACGTTTCTCTCAATCGAAATGTTTTTTAATCAGGAAATAAAAATAATCATATGTTAAAATGTTATCCTTTGATCTATAGCTTGTTCAAATTCATTATTTTAAAAGATTAAATTTCGAATTAGCGGACAATAAGTTTAATTTTAAAAAATAACCTGTTGCTAGAATTTTCCCCAAAATATTTATACTCGTTTAATCTTTAATACCAGCTGAATAATATCTCGCATTAGATGATTTGTATGTGTGTGTGATACAGTTTCTTCTATAATCCCTCCCCAACACGCAGGGAACACTTAACAATCTTATGTTCATAACTTCAGATAACTTAGTGTTAGCAGTTGTCAATAATAGATTATAATTAAATCACAGTCGCGTAACAGAGAATATTAGCCCCTGCAAAGTCTAGTTTTGGGCCCCAAGCTGGATCTTGCAAAGGATTGTGTACTTAGCAGTGTACTCAGGATTGTGTACTTAGCAGTGTACTTAGGATTGTGTACTTAGGACAAAGAATTGTACAAAGGATTGTGTACTTAGTCAGATTTTGGGCCCCCTAGAATCTTGGGCACCCCCGGGGTTGCGGGAGTGTATGCTACACCACTGAATTTTTTTGTATAACTTATTATAACAGTTATATATATATAATTGTCACAATAAAATGTATGCCTTCTTTAAATGTTTATGATGATCCCCCTTTTTATCCTTTTTTCGTGTGTGACGGCTTAAAATAATTGCTGAAGTCAGACTAAACTCTGAGCATAGAAAATTCATTATTAATCTCCACTGGAAAACTAAGAACATCAGTGAAGTAAAAAGACAGTTTAGAAAGGAGTTTCAACGAGATACACCGTCCAGGCTCCCAATTTCTCATTTGCGAAGTAAGTTTGAGAAAGAATGAACTTTTAAGAATGTTTAAAAGAACCATTCCGGATTATTACGATCATCCACTAACCCCATAAGAGGAAGAGAAGTCACTGAAAAGTTTCATCAATCGCCTAGAAATTCTGTTAGGTGTTTCGTGAGACAATAGTTCCAAAATCAAGCATCCATCCTATTTTGAAAGAGTGCCCGATGGAAAAGTTTTTTTCCCACTAAATTATATAGTCTAAGCTTTCAATAAAGATGATTAATATCGGATAACTGAATTTTATTAGTGGCACCCAAATACCTATTGAAATATCTAGGAATATTCACAATTCTATCTATCATTGTAATCAGTGTCAATAAGCAATCTACTATAACAATATTGTCTAGTATTAGAATAGCTATCCTTCTAAACGGACACACATTGCATATCGCATTTTTTGTAAGGAGATTTCAATTGAATTTTCAATTAGAAAAAAATCCCAATTAGCATAGCCTCGTGAAATAGCCTGTTTGAAACTTTATTTCTTCGTTAATTAAGAATTTTTTCATGCTCAATTTTTCTAATTTAGTTTTAATAAATATTTTTTCCTATTTTTTTTCTAGAATCAATACCTTGAAGCTGTTCAGACTATGACTAGACATGGTAAGAGTATTAATGTGTTTGCTTTTATTTTTTTTATCTGTAATTCCTTTGTCTTATTAATTATCTAGCAATAAAATATTGACCTTAATTAAAATAAGAATTTTGTAGTAGAATATATCTTAAGTAACAGAAAAAATATTACTGAACGAGCCAGAAGGAATTAAGAGTTATGTATCATTATTAACATGGATCATGCATTCATGAATTGAACTAAGTTTTATTCAAACGTTTTTTTTCAATTATCGTGAAATACCTCCAATTATTGTAATATTATGATATATAAGGGTTGCATTAAAGTGTGACTGATAAAATTTCTAGAATCCAATACTTCACATATACCCGAAAACTATAACTAAAAAGTTACATCCAGTCATTACGTTTGTTCTTTTTAAAACAATTATAGATTTTAGTCAAAATCAAGTTATGAAATAAATCATTTGCGAAAAGAGTATCATGATATTGAGATACTGTTAAGTAAAGAGGAAGACTTTTTATGTAGTTTTCCGAATTTATTTACCACGCTAAATAAATATTTCAGAATTTAGTTGGATTCAATGGGAATCATATTCCTCATTATCTGGCAACACTATCTTCAGTAAAATTAAGCCACGAATTCATGATCGTTTGGCTACAAAAGCATGAGTCTTCTTTTGAGTTGCCCTATTTTATTTTATTAAATAAAGTTCGCAAATAAATTATTTAATATTATTAGATCTTTTAAAAAAGGTTATTATGAATAATAAGTAATTATGAATCAATAAGTAAAGAAGTTCCGAATTTATTTACCACACTACGCAAATACTTCAGAATTTAATTGAATTCAATGGAAATCATATTCCCCATTATCTGGCAGCATTATCTTCAGTAAAATTAGACCTCGAATTCATGATCGTTTGACTAAAAAAGCATGAGTCTAGTTTTGTTTTATAAAAAAGTTCATTAATAAATTATTTAATAGTATTAGAACATTTAAAGGAAAACAATTAGAAAGCCAATTGTTTATTTTATTTATTTATTTATTTTACTCAATGTTCATGTCAAAGTCGCATTTTCGGGCCTTTACAACTGCTTAAATCACAATTTTAAATACATTAGTGTCATGCAAGTTCATTTTAAATCATACAAATCTTTGTATTCATGATCAAAGATTTTTTCTTTCTTTTCTTCCGTGTTAAATTTTTAAATGCAGAAGAATAGCATTTTCAGTTTCAAAATCAATGCTCGGTTTTCCTTAATTCATGACTTCTGTGTTTCTATAAATACGCTCAGAATGTTTTTTCTGCGAAAAAATTATCTCTAACTATTGTTTTTAAGATTATTGATGTTCAAATTCAGTTAACAATAAAGGGGGAAACAGCTCTGAAAGAACAAAAAAGATATTATAAAAGAATAATTGCTTCTGAGAGGAGAAAAGTAATTAGAATATACATTGTCTTAAATCTCCGTATTATGAAAGATTTGTTGATTGATGGGATGTGTTGGTAATACAAATAATGCTACAAAATTTATCTTTTTTGAAAATTATTACATCTCGGAGTATTTAAAGTTAAATATTTTTCTGTAAGGAAACTCAATGTATAAAATGAAATATCTTTAATTAAGTAAAAATATTGACACATTAAAAGCTCAATTTTGGATTCTATTTTCTGAATATAAGCCTCAAATTTTAATTATTTTTTGCACAAATTTTAATTCAAAAGCATACTGGAAATAAATGAATGAATTGAAACAATAAATAACGTTAGTTTTTACTATAATCTATTCAAAAAATACTACTTTAATCGAAACGTAATATCGATAAAAGTGACTAATCATGCGTTATTATTATTGTAACATATAAACCTTAAATTTTTGGTTAGTAGTAATTACAAAATATAGTACCCGAACTATATTAAATTTCGTGTGCTGTAAATATTGATATAATTCTAATAAAGTAAATAATTTTATAATGTTTTAATATTTACTATAAGAAATTTATCTCATTATTAAGTCGATAAAATATTTTGAAGTTATATTTGTATATATATACTGTCAATAATTTCTCTCCCTCTCTCTCTCTGTGCGTGCGTTCGTGCGTGTGTGTGTGCGCGCGCTAACTTTTGAAAATGATTAAGCGTAAAATAACGCATAAACGACACTTCAACTAAATTTTTAAAACAACATACCGTAAAATCCGGCGTATAACGCGCACCTATATTTTGAAGTTGCATTTTTTAAAAATTTTCGCCGCCCCCCCCCCCCCCCCCTTTTTTTTACCCCCTGAAATGCACGTGCGCAATGCTCTTAAGTTTTAAAGTCACTTATTCTAGGTATTATTCCAAGATTTAGAAAAAAGTAATATATGTTTAGAACTACAACCTTTTAAGTTCGTAAGAGAGGAATGTCATTTCTTTAAAATAAACAGTACTTCAATATAAGTAGGAGTCAATTTTTTTGTTTTTATCTCTATGCTCATCTTTTTATTTTTGAAGCTCTCATTTTTATACCTGGCGTATAACGCGCACCCTTAAATTTTGATCGTATTTTTTGCCTTAAAGGTGCGCGTCATACACCGGATTTTACGGTATATAAAATTTTTAAATATTATAAAACAATCCATAATGTGTACAAATACTTTAAAAATAAGGTGAAGAAAATTTCACAGTAAAAATTTCTTGATCGGAGAATTGCTTATAGGTAATGCATCTTTTGTATCGAATTCATTTATATAAGCTCATAAATTGGGGTAAATTTAAAGGCATGCACATATAGTTGCATACAAAAAGTAATGACAATATAGAAAAGATGCTTTTATTAAAAATACGGTAATATAACTCAGTTTTTAGATTATATTTATATAAAAAAAAAACTATACATATAGAAAAACTATCAAACAATTTAGAAGTTGACATCATGACCATGATCAAGAGATAGCTATCGAGTACATGAATGCTTTAAAATTTCTTAGACTTCTTTATTGTGCAAAATTTGAAAGCCTTATAGACAGTAGAAAATGTCTAAGATCATCTCATCAGCTCTTAAAGGTAAAGAAGCAGCACCTATTTGATGCCAGATTTATAAAACAACACTAGCAACTCATACTTATTAAGTTCTCCCGTCTCCCTTTAAGTAACAGCCTCTTTTTTTCCATTGGATTACTGGCAACATTATCTACCATAAATGAAACTAAACGTTCAACATTGAACATGAAACGTTGTTTTATACATTGAATCATACACTCTTCCGGACTAGAAGTTAATTTATTAATTAGAATAGATATTTTAGTGCTTCCACATCCGTATTACTGAGCAATATCATACTTTGGAAATATTTTCCAAAAAAAAAAAGAAGACCGGTATTATCAGCACCAGTCAAAGGTACACCCATAAGCCTCACCTATATGTCACCTCAGCACTCATAAGAACTGATTGAACAGAATTTCAGCCCTTTTTACATATTCTTTTTCTAACTTATTTCTAAAAGTCTTGTGCTTCCTCCGTTCTTTTTCCTCCAAAATTAAAACTATGTACAAAAGGATAAGATCAGAAATTGCGTAAGGAATCTAAGGATTTGAAATGCGATACGCGTAAAGCATTGTTTGTTAACCCATTTTACCAAAGTATTTAAAAACTATGACGTCTAAATTAAATCTAAATCTAAAGAAAAGGTAGACAATTATTATCCTTTATTCCGCATAAACTCAATGTTTTTAAGAGAAATTAAAAAGATTTTCTCTTAAAAAAAACTTTTATACAAGAACTATTTTCAGGTCATTCCTTATTTCCAAATCACACATTTCATTAGTAAAAACATTAAGCCTGAACTTCAAACTGTATACTAAGGAATTAATAGCATTTTCCCCTGTGAATTTATTTAAATATTTCAACACTTACGTAAATACATGAAATGCATTCTATTTCCTCCCTCATTTAATATACGAGAGATGTTTTGAAAGTAAGTTTTATCACCTTCTTTCCCACAGAAACTTTATTGTCAAGAGAAAATACACCATGGTATCATGAGCTATACACCTTGCACTTTTTTACCACATAGTCATAACCGACATGTATTGTAATAGCATGCAATTAGTTTAAAGAAACTACTCTTGTAAAACTCGGTGCCCTGCGATAGAAGGAGTTGTCGCACAGCCTGAAATATTGTCTTCATTCGTGGATGTGGAGGAACGATCTTCATCCCGCACACTATGCCTTCCTTCACAGAACACGCAACACCGTTGATCAGCCATTTGATGAGACATTACTTCTTCCCCATACGCGGTCTGTACATATTCACATGGTTGATAACACACCCTAGTTCCATGTGATCATTCATACCGGATAGCAGCACACACTTACACTGGCGACCATGTTGTCAGCGCACATTTGTCTGACATCGTGATCTACACTCGAACAATCTTACGCCTGCTGGTCTACTGCTACTCACTCTTCTTAGGCACTCTGTGCCAGCGTCATTCCTCTTACAATGACACTCCTTCTGTTGTTGAACCAGCAACAAATGCGACTTCTTATGGTGATTGTTTGTTTCACCTTGTGTGACATCTTCTTTGACAAAAAAAAAGTGTGTGTGTAATTATGTAAGCACGTAAGAAGTTATACTTCTTTGGCGTAACAAGATTAAAATCTTTCTAAAAATCTTTAGCAGGGCAAGCTGGGCCAAGGACGAAAGGCGGTCACGAGCAGAGTTGAACGATAATAACCTTCAGTCAATCAGACCAGACAAACCTAAGATAATCACGATTTAAATAAATTTAAACACCCCCGCAATGGAACAATAGGACCAATAATATGGGGAGGGGGTCGAAGGCGGG
>BMAV01015805.1:372788-384514 GCA_019973955.1 Trichonephila inaurata madagascariensis | reverse complement strand
GAGAGGTCTCCGGTTCAAACCCGGGTGTCCCCTTCTTCAGGGAAGTGAAGAGAAATAATTTTCTGAGAATTTCGAAGGCGGGAATGATTAGTCCCCTTTCTGTATATTTCTAGACAAAGGATTTTCGCATCCGTGACGGGGTGCGTGCGCCTGGAAAAAATTTACCCTCATCCTATTTCTCTAACGCCCCAAAAAAGAAGTATAACTTCAAAAAGTAACGAAACTTATACTTTTTGAACGTCCTTCGCAAGTATAATATAGATCATAAGAGTATACAAAGACGGATTAAGGTAGTTAGAGGCCCCTGGCAGTAAAAGGTTAGGGACTTTAGAATTCCGGCACGCTCCTCCCCGCAATGCGGAAGTTGAGAGATGTGTTACGCCACTGCAGTTATGGTTGTATATTGATTAGAAGAAGGCCAGGTCAGCGCCTGCAAACAATCTTTCTGCCACCTAGATACACTAGGCCTGCACACCTACAGTTATCGTTTAGCGCTAGTAATTTTTTTATTATTATTATTGTAGGAGCATTCTCTAGGTTAATCCACACATCCTGACAGCAAACTCGTCTGGTGATTCAAACTGTTGCACTGCGATTTATAAATATCATTCAAGAAGTGTTTTCCAAAGGACTAAATTCATATGACGTTATAATCACATGATAAATGACGAACACGTGTTTCTAGCCAATCAATTTATAATTTCATGTGACGTCATAGTCGCATAATAAATGAGATCATGTGTTTTTAGCCAATCGGTTCAAAGTTCTTCGTTGTTGCCAACTTTTTTCTTTTTGCAGAAACTTTCTTTTAAAAAGTTCATATTTGTCAACAATTATAAATAAGTAAAATATACTTGGAAATACTTATAAAATAAGAGTTATTGTTTGTTTGTTTTAATTTTAAAACCTTTTGATGTAATTTTTTTATAATACTTTACTCAATTATTAAACTTGAAATTTTATCTAAATTTTACAAATAGAATAACAAGTACAATTAGTTTGATGTTTGTTTTGAATTCAATGGAGAGCACGTGTTTCCCTTTATCACGTGTTTGTCATGAATTTGGTCCATAGGATAACGTGCTTCCTCATTCCCTGTTGTATCCCATCATGTTCTATAGAGTGTCAACGTGTTACGTTGGCCTACTAGATCACCAGATCTTTCTCCAATTGGGCATGAATGGGACATCATTAGATGACAATGACAGCTTCATCCACTACCAGAATGGGCTTGATTCATGAAGTCACATGATAAAAACAAACACGTGTTTTCCATTGAATTCAAAACAAACATTAAACTAAACTTCTATTTGTTAAACTCAGGCAAAATTTCAAATTTCATATTTGGGTAAAGATGTTTAAATGTTAGGGAAAAAAATTTCTTCAAAAAGATTTTTTTTAATTAAAAAAAAGTCGTATTTTATGCGTATACTTTTAAATAAAATGCATTTTGTATACATATGTACTTTTTAAGAGAAAGCTTCTGCAAAGAGCAAAACTTGGCAACACCGGAGCGCGTGAACTGATTAGTTGGAAACACAAGATATAGTTTTTATCGTGTGACTATGACGTCCCATGAGTTTTTGAATTGATTGGCTAGAATCACGTGGCTTTCACTATCATGTGACTATGACGTCACATGAATTAACCTCATTAAACATTAGTCAACAATATTTTTTTCTTGGTGTTGGGATTTTTTCCCATCAGTGTGAAATGTACCCAAGAGTAATTAAGCCCGGCTGTGGACTAAAAATAAACTTGTTTGACTTATGACTTGAATAGTATTCATTTGTTTGAAATAAAATTTGGGTAAAAAGAAAAAAATCGCAGGCGAAAAAATTGTACAGATTGCAACAGTACAGATTTGCCGAAAAATGATCGCTAGGGCTGCTACATGACTCAAATACGGGTTGCAATATTGGTTCAAGTTTTTTTGTTGCACGTTGAGTTTATAAATGGAATCTATCAAGCTTGGGGCCCCTGGTGGCCTCCAGGTCCACCACTCGCTTAATCCGTCTCTGCAAGTATAATATAGATCACAAGTATAATATAGATTCTTAGCATTCAAAATGTAATGTTATTGCCTTTTCCCTACAGGTCAAGGAATAGCATGTTATAAAGCCGTCATGAATATCCTAGGACCACTTGATGTAGGAGCCCCGAGGATCCCTTTGGTTTCATTGAGTCCAGAAGCTCTCTCTAATATCAAAGAAGATTTAAAGAAACTCAAAGCGGAAGAATGGGCCAAGATGTAGATCTGGATTGACAGAACTTTTTTGATTCATTACAAAAAGTTTTGAACTAAATACTTATATTCAATGACATAACACATACACACATCAAAATTGTGGCACAATATTCTTGGTTGTTTTATTTTTAAAAATATTTGTACTAAAAATATTTTTGCATGATCTAGAATATAGTTTACTAGAGAATATTTTGGAACTAAATTTTGTAGAGTAATTTAATAAAGGAATTAATAAGTAACAAAAATTTTAGATTTCTTTTTGCAATAAAACTCTGGAATTTCCTTTATTGTGTCATGATTTTTTTTCCTTTCAAATTTCCTGTTTCTATTTTTTTCCGTTAGGGTGCTATACATACATTTTTTTTAGCAATTTAAATTTACATACATTTTAAACTGCTGACAAATGTATGAAACCTTAATAGTTATAATTAAGAAAATATTGATCAGAATTTTATCAATGACAAAAGGTCTTAGAAAAATTAATAATTTATCGCTTTAAGTTTTAAAGTTTGGACCAAAAATAATCAAAGATTAGAAAGTTTAGCTCGTCGGTGTTTTATGGTGTCTTTTTTTAATTTACATGTATCGTAAAAAAGAAAGAAAAATTATTAAATGCTATTTAAGAAGCAAAATATTTATGGGCTATGTTTCTGCCTGTTTTGTTTTGTAATTAATATGGACACAATGCTTGAAATTGATTCCGTGGAAATTTTAAACTAATTCATAAAAAAGTTTTTTTTGATGAAACTCGAAAATTTGAACAAATTAAATAAGTTATAAACTACAGTTATAATAAAGTCATTATAAAGAATAACGAGCTAAAATACTGTAAGGAGATAAAATGTGTTTTTAGCGATATTTTTTTTTCAGAGTTTAAAACATAAATCTTAAAATTTGTTTCTAATTTTTTCCAGCTTTCGAAGTATCAAGATAAGTTAGTACGGTTAAAAAAAATACATACACTTGCCTCCGAAAGTCTGCATACAGGTGATCATCTTTCATATTTATGCAAAGATCGCTAATTAAATGAAGTCTTTCTGAATCAATACTTTTTTTTATTGAATCTTCTAACATCGTAAATTCAAACAGTGTAAGCAACATCACCTGAATATTACATAAAAAACTACAAATATTTATAACTTCAGAACGACACAAATCAAACGCGTCAAAAGTCTGCGTACTCTAGAAAAAACCTTTACAATAATGGATTGTAACTTAAAGTTAATACTTTTTAAGCTATTCCGTTCTTTCTATAACTGTCTCAACATATTTGGCAGGGATTTAACTAGCTTAGTTGTTTCATCTGTGAATATTTTGTTCCATTCTTCTACTATGATAGATTTAAGCATTTCCTTGGATGTTATTACGTTCTCTCTGATTATTCACTCGAGTAAATCCCACAAATGTTGTATTGTGCTTAGGTCTGGGGACTAGGTTGACTTACGGAATTGGTTTGAGACATGTCCGAACACTTCACAATGTGAGCCATTTGCTTGGTACCTTTGTGCCGCTGAAAGTAAAAATCATCCCTCACCGCAAGTTTCTCGGCATATGCCCTGATATTTTACTTCAATAGGTTCAAGTAACCAATTTTGTACATTGTTGATTCAATTAATTCCAGATTACCAACCGAAAGGCTCTTCCAATGGACCAAACATTATGCTTCCTCCTCCTCCATTTTTGATAGTCGAAAAAGGATTCTCTTTCTTAGGATCTGTCCAGGAATTTTTGCAGGCATATTTTTGTTCTTTTTGATGCCAAATTACAAAAATTACCTTCAATTGAATCTATTACATTTTTCTAATATATATATATGACCTATTTAAGTGTTTTTTTGGCAAAAGTAGCCAAAGTTTTCTCTTAGCTCTGTTTATTCGAAGGATTGGAAAGACTTCTGGAGTGCAACTCGGGCATGATAGTCATCCTTTTTCAATTTTCTTCGAATTGTAATTAAAGTCACGCTTTTTTGCAATATCTCAGAAACACTTTTAGCTATTTGTGAAGCTTATAGTCTTGGACTTTTTTTTTATAGAGCATATTACAAAGCAAGATTCTCGAGATGACACTATAAACAGGCCGCCGGATCTTGGCTTGGATGTTAAAATTTTAGTTGATTTGTAGTTTATGAATACTTTTTGAATCAATAAATGTCTCCTATTAACAGTTTCAACAATTGCTTTAAAAATGTCCTCCTTTTCTAAGAATATATGGTGATTTTTCTTTCAATAATATATCGATCTCTATTCTGTTGCCTGCCATGGAACCACAAAAGCTCTCAAATCCAAAATAAATCGTAAAAGAAGCTTATAATTACTTAAAAACACGACTTAGTGCAATTATTTTACAATAAAATGTCTTTAAAAGCTCTATTTTGTAAGTGTACACAGACTTTTGGCGTGGAGGATGGTTGGTGATTATTTGGTGGTTCTTCTTGTTTTTTTCATGTAAAGGTGAATTTTGTTGCTCTTGTATAAATAAGATAATTTTGAAGAATTGCTGGCAAGTATTTTGATTTTCTAAAGCGAGGTTTTAATTGTAATTATAGCATAAACACGTATGTACGCAGACTTTCGGAGGCGAATGTATAACTATGTACTGAACGTTTATGAGATTTTGAAATATTTTCAAATACACTTTTTTTTTTATTTTAAAAAGCAAAATTAAGTTTCAATTAACATAGCAATGTCGGACAAATATGAGACAGTTTAAGAGAAAAAAAGTCTTATTGAACGTTCCATGTATCAAAATATGGTGCTTTCGCCCGGTAATGAAACTGAAATGTAATAATCATAGAGAGTTTTTCAATCGAAGAAAGTGATGTGCCGAGTTTATGTTCTACCTTCGTCATTAGAAGAACACAATTTAAAAGGGTGTTCTACAGCTCAGTTTTTAAAACTGCATTCTAACCCTAGATCACGTTGACTGTTCAATGTCGGTTTAAGCTCATTTTAGGCTCTGGGCGCAGAAGATCTTCTGGCCCTCTTGACACTAGTGGATCCTAGGAAATGTTCTTGGATCCAGTTAATTCTAGCTTATCTGGCCCTTTCGGGCCCTAGGTGCCCGTTCTAAGCGCCTAATGAATAAATCTGCTTTTTGACTGTTGCAAGGTTTGGGGCACAAAACCTGTCTAAAGATTCCCAAGATAGGCAACAAATACAGGGTGCATCAGTACAATAGTTACAAACTTTCTAGACAATAAAATACATCTAGACGATGGGAAATCAAATACCAAAACATGGTCGGAAAAGCTTTCCGGGCGTGGTAGTGGCGACACAAAACACAAGACAAGACACGAACAAGAGGAGGAAATATGCTTATTATGATGTATGCGATAGATGGCGCTACTTAAACAGAAGCATCAGATCATGATGCATGCACACACGCGGTTTTTGTTGCAGCGCTTGCTATGAAACTTCATTTCACCTGTCGACAAAATGGTAGTAGGATGGGACGTTACAAGTGAGCCGAAGTTCCCGCAGATCATCTGATTACAACCAGAGTGAATGACTCAACTAAAATTAAAGTCTGATCGTATAGTGGTAACACAATTTTATTTAGAATAACGGCATACTGAAAACATACATTCTAAAACAAAGTAAAAACGGTACTTATCTGAGCGAGAGGAGGGCGGAGTAGGAGACCTGGGAGGGCGGAGTGGTGCTGGCAAGTAATCTAAGGAAAGGAGAAAAAAGCACCGAGAAATAGCGTGCAAGTGCCTTTAAAGCTGACCGCATTACTTCCGAAATAATCCGCTACGAATTTATTACTGTACCAATACACCACTCTGATGCAACTCACAGTCCGCGTAAGAATACAAACTTGTCAACCAGAGAGTGCAATGAACTGGGAACGCCCCACATTCTTTACTAATCCCTGTTTCCTGTAAACAGGGCAGATGCAAAATTAAAATTGTATCTTAGGGACCAGAACTCGGCCTCCCATCACAAGATCACTGAGCTCGAGGATATGAATCTGGCATATGGGACCGCTGACTGCAATGGATGATTCGCAATGCTGTTGTACATCCAGCGTTACTCCAAGAGATAAACTCCCAGCCACTCCTTCTTTACATGTGTGAGAGGTCCTCACCTCTCTCTTTGGCACCTAGGTATGTAGGAGGTAGGGAAGAAACACTAGCCATGATCCAATCAATCTATTTATTGATCACACAAAATAATGACATAAATTCAATTAATAACAGAGAGTGTCTCGGTACTAACCGTGAAAGTGTAACAACGACGAAATACACAAATGATTAGGAGACTATCAAACTCGATCCTTACTTTATAATCTAATCTACTATAATATTAATTTAACTGCAGTGATCACACACACAATCGTCACTTTTTAATCATTCCCCTAATAAGTATTTAATCACAATAATTCAATATATAATGATACCTGTCATTAGCAATCTCACCTGAATTCTGGCATACCTCCACTCCTATTCTCTTCTAGATAGAAAACTTCGACTATATATAGTAAACTTAATTTACATATCACGATTTCTTCTTCAGAAGGGTTGATTGTGAATAACACGAATTGATAGCCCAAAGATTTCCCAAGAGGGTTAGAGGAAGGTACGCGAATTGATCAATCACACATGCTTGCACTAGAGATTGTCCTACGGCGAATCCTTCTTCATGGACACACAGGCACGCGAGTGAAGTGTAAGAATGCCAAACAACGAAGGGACAGTGCTGGATCTGATGCAGAACAATCCAGACACTAACAAGCGTTCTATCACCAGTCATGTCAGGATTTCCCTTCGTCTGACGGATCATGTCTACTAACGATATGCCCTTATCACAACCACCGCTTACTTTGACGACGAGCGTTGTCTTTTTAACACGTTTTTATAAGTTTCACTTGTATGTAATGGAATCTTTGAACTCAATTTTTACCGACTTTAAAAGGTCAGACTAATTAGAAATTTCGCACACTTGTCAAGGACAATACAATAATTTCGTAATTTTGTTTCATTGTCCTGATCAGGATTTTAATAATTAAGGATTTTAGGATTTACTAGATTTGGCGACTAATTCATTATATCGTTTCTAGATTTGGTGACTAATTGCATAAACCATTTTCAGATTTGGCGACTAATTCCATACGCCATTTCTAGATTTGGTGACTAATTCCAGATTTAGCAGCTAAAAGATTAAAATGCAACCTTAAAACCGCAAAATAGGTTTCTGGTTGATAAAAAATAAAACAAAAAAAGTGTTCTTTATGTGAAAAAAGGTAGGGTGGGTGGATGTGTAGTTTTTCAGAAAATGGAAATTAAAAAAAAAGACTCCATTAATTAAAATTCATTAAAGAGCAAGACTAATTCCAGCAGCCACATAATTCTGGCCCTAAATATCAAACTCAAGGATACATTCACCAAAGGATAAATGATAGTTTTAAAAACTCGAAAAATAGACTTTTATTGTAGATTGATCTAAAAAATGAAAAATAAATTATAGTTTTAAAAAAACTAAGAAACACGCTTTTATAGTGAATCGAACTAAAAAGTAAAAAAAAAATAATTCTTAATATAAGAATAAAATGATTAACGAGAAAATTAATGTCATTGTGGTAAGAGAGTGGGGTGCTTGGTACTACATTTTTACACTAACTCTGCATTTCGGAATAGAACTAGTAAGAAATTATAACAATTAATAAAGAGCCCTTCACACGCTTTTATCCCATTGACATTAATTTTCTCGTTAATCATTTTATTCTTATATTAAGAATTGTTTTTTACATTTTACTTCGATTCACTATAAAAGCGTGTTTTTCAGTTTTTTTTTAAATTATAATTTATTAATGTTCTGTTTTCTGTTGTACTAAGGATAATAAACATTTTTCCTCCTCCTATTATTCAAGTCTTTTCTGCCTTGTGTTTAGTGTCGTCACTAACGCGCCAGGAAAGCGTTTCCAACCATGCATTGCTATATGATTTCCCACCGTCTAGGTGTACTCAATCTGTCCTGAAATTTGTAACTGCTGGCTGTATTGATACACCTTGCATATCTTTCTTGTACTTATTTCCATGTAATCATCGCTTTCAGTGAAAGGAGAATTGCGATGTGGACAGAGGGTTATGAAAAAAGGTCTCGGCTGTAAAATTGAGGTAAAAAAAAAATCTAGCTCTTTTTTTATGGGGAGAAGACAGAAATAACATTGGATAATGAACACGGGAAACATCAAACCATCCATTTCTATATGAATTCTAAGAAGATCTAAATTGAAATCTTCCCGAAATAAAAATTAAAGAAAGAATAGGACGACTTAACCCTTAACTTCGCAATTTTTTAAATTTCTATAAAAAAAATTTTATCAGCTAGTTCACAAGTAATAATAAGAGGAGAAAATATGAAAAAAAAATTAAGCAGTTTTAAATTGCATTTCAGTCATTTTTTTGTTGTTTTTTTTGTTGTTGTTGTTTGTTTGTTTGTTGCAGAAGTGCAATATTGCGCAGTAGTGCTGTAAATTACAAAACTTTTTCTTATATGAGGATTTTTTTATTCATCATAAAATGTTTAAATTTCTTATCTGGTAATTTATTTCGTCAATAAACAAGAGGAAGCATAAAATATAATGGATTCTTTTTATAGCAAAAACACAGTTCTTGAGGCATCAGAGATTTTTATAATTGTTGCCATTTCAGGAAAAAATGTACTTAACATCTAGTGACAAAATTAACATGTATTTCGTTGCAGTAAACTTTTTTTTCTCAGATAAGTGATTTGTAGGCAATTAAAAAAAATATTGAGTCTGTTAAATTAAAATAAATTATATTTTGCAGAAATGCAACAGTGCGTAGTTAAGGGTTAAAACGCTGGAAAATTAAAGCAGGAAATTCCTATTACGATGTAAATATTAACGATAATAGCGAAAAGAATAGATCAAAAATACAGTTAATAAAAGAGCAAAATGAGGAACATCAAGATAATTTCAGTAACAGATATATTATCAACCATCTTTCTCAATCAATTTTTCGGGATATAATACACAAAAGCAATCTATACCATTAATTTTAAAAGTTGATATAATTAAGTAATTTTGAAAGAATTTTGAGTCTTTAGGGGGGGTTATATTTACATATGCCCTCCTCCCTAAAAAAAAAAAGATTATTCTAAACACGTTTTTGAAATTTATTACCTTATTAGAGAGAGAGAGAGTTAATTTTAGAAAATACTTTGCGTTAGTGTAATGCATAAGTAAAAAGTACAAATTTCTTTCATATTATTTGAATAAGATATTTTTATTGTTGGATATTTTTGAGAGAAAATTAGATCCAATACTGGTGAAAACAGGCATCACTTATATGATTCACACTCCTCCGTACTAACTTTCTACTTAATACATATAAGATGACCGCGTACTTAATAGTGATAAAAGTTATATTTTTCTACTCTTTCACTCAAAGGCAAAAGAAATATAACAGAGTTTTTGTATCACATACTGTTTATTCTGCATCACTGAATCTTTATCATACCTTTTAAAGTCAATAGCTATCATCGATACCCCCAAAAAAATTGGGTTCTAACTAGAGAACTTTGATAAGATACTTGATAAGCAATGTGAAACTAATGGTACTCAAATAAAGTCACATTCTTCATTCGATTTGTTCAACCGAATTGGACCTTGTTTAATCCAGACAGCCATTTAAAAAACTCGTAATTAATAAACGGAAATAAACTTTGCGTCGTCATGCTCTGAATGTTTTTTGTTGCTGTCTGTTTATAGGTGTGCGTGCGTGTGTTTCGTTCTAATAACATGCATGTTGGACATCAGACATTCATAATCATCATTTCAGTATATATTACGTTTGTCACAGCATAGTTTTAGTATTAAAATACACAGTAATAGAATTATGTATGCATTTCACATTTCAAAAAATAGATATTTTACATTAGGACACAAAAACGCGTTTACTCATTTTTAACTCAGTGAAAACAAACGATCCCTTTTCGTTGCTATGGCAACCAGCATTGGCTTAACCATAAGAACAGAATGTGATACTAAGAAAGTTACAAGCAACATAAAAATTAATTAAAAATAAAAAATGATATTAGCTGTTATTTAAAAGACGCATCATTCAAGCCTCAATATACATATCACGTAAATAATGCATTGACTAGATAGTTCTCTAGTGCAACTATTTACCATTATGTATGTAATTTTACTATACTTTAATTCAAAACATATGTTCTTTATAATTTAAAGAGTTTTAGCTATATATAGGATTCGTTTTATAGGTTATTCCGTTTTTAATCCAAATTTTCGTTAAACATGATTACCAATAACCCCAATTAGTGAGGATTAATAAGGTTCTATTGTAAGTTGTGTTTTAAAAGCTTGATTCTCCCATGGATTAACTGCAACACAGAATATTTAGACAAAAGTAAGTAACAGTAAGGCCGGAAAAAAAATTTTAATTTCTCGAGAAATTTTTTTATCATAACAGATGTAAAATTTCTCGGAAATGAACAAGAGTCTGCTTAAAACAAAGATTCCTTTGATAAGCAATCACCTGTGATATCACTTCTGGCATTATGCGAGGTCATGGCTTTCCTTTTACGAAATTCAGATGAATCATTTGTTCGGATTACATCACTTACTGTTAAGAAAGAGCAGACATGAATATTTTTTCTTCCTTCTATTGATAAAACAATAGACTCAATTTCCTTCAAATAGTTTAAACGTCCTTTTATTAAATTATTAGGTAAGTCATGCAACACACTCCCTTATATATTGTAAAAATAACATTCTTGATCATAAACTTAAGGCTGTTTTCGGTCAATGTTAAAGAATAGGACCCAAATTTGGAACATTTTTTTAGATATAAAAGAAATGAAAAATTAATATGATATTCTGGCTTCACTATCCTTTAGAGAGTAGCATTTTTTATTATACATCTCATTTTTAACTGAGTTGATCCATTTTTTCTGGTATGAACTGTGTTTCGCGTTTTTTCTCCTATTCCGTAATGTTAACTGGGCTATGCCTTCACGTATTAAAACGAAAAAAAAAAAAATTTTTCAAAAAAAAATTTGAAATTTTTTAAAAACACTATATTATTAACAGAGGTATGATCTATAACATAGCAAATTTCCATGGAAATTGAGGCATTTTTCTGTCTGAAAATGTGCTTCGCGTTTAGTTTAAGTTCTCGTAATTTTACCGAAAACAGCTTTAATTTCTTGATTTAACCAGTAACTATTTAAGGTGTCCGACTACACTCGGAACCGTGATTTTAAAAAAGCGCATAAATGGATATTATTTATAATATTTAGTGTCTCTTAGATTAGAAAATGTATATAAAATTGTTTTAAGAATAGTATTACAATAAAAAAAATTATTTAAGTACAATATTTCGGCAAAAAATGAACTTAGAATAACCTTTTTTTCAAAATATTCTCCTTTTGTAAAAAATGCTTCATTATAATAATATTTTGCCTGTATATAGCTTAGACCTCTGTACAGA
>BMAV01015805.1:265764-367788 GCA_019973955.1 Trichonephila inaurata madagascariensis | reverse complement strand
ATAATGTCCTTAAAACAATTTTATACATGTATCTAATCTAAGTGACACTAAACATCATGAAAATTATACATTTATGCGCTTTTTTAAAATTATGGTTCCGAACGTAGTCAGATACCTTAAATGATGCAAAATTAATATATAATAAAACTGTATATGTACATATATTATTGACCTCTATCCTCTAACTGTGCATGCATTATCGTGGGAATAGAATTGTTTCAAAAATGCCCTAATGTGTGACACGCTGAATCATATTGGTAGAATGATTTGGCACACCAGAGCTAAAAGGTTGCAAACTCCTTAAATACACATATTTTTTTTTTAATTTTTAATTTAAAATAATTACTGGTTCTAGTTGTCTTAGTAAATAAATAAACATCATGTCGAAATCCACTCATGTTGAGATATCTGAAGTATAACTAACTGTAATTTTTCTTTTTAAGACTACACAGTGCCCTACGGAATTTTTTTTTTTTTTTTTGTATTTTCTAATGGCCCATATCATTGAGAAGCTTTCCAAGAAATTTCAGATCTATTAGCAAATTAGTTTTTAAGATATTTAAAGTTTTATGAGCTATGGTTTTGGTTTCGGTTTCATTTTAAAGCATTTTTCCACTCTTAAATCGAATTAATTAAAAATATTTTTGAGCTTTTAGTTTGGTATGGTTATTAATTCCAATTTTCATTATAAAAAACAATTTCTGCTTGATTATGTGTTTGAGTTTTTTGGGTTCTCATAATTAATTAAGATTAATTTCATGACCATTTTTTTCTTTAAAAATAATTTGTATAACTTAAAAGCTTCATCATTATTTTTTTCTGTAGAGAAAATGCCATGGTTAATGCGTTCTCAGGTTGCTGTGAGAAACAATATTTCGAAGAGATGGAATACTACTGAAAATGATATACCGAAAAATCTGTCCTCTGATGATTCTGCAATTAGACTTCCGAATACAAGTATTCTGAATTCAAATGTTGCAGATATAACTGAATATTTCCTTGATGTACCAAACTACATCATACTAAACATATTGTAGAACTATATTTTAATATTTTAAAGTCGTACGACAAGAGCTAAAACTTCCTAAACTTCCCCAATTTAAAACTGAAAAAAAAATTAAATTTTATGAGGAAACCTGACTATTTTTAGCTTAAGTTAGTATCATTATTATTTTGTACATAAATGCTTTGTGTTTCAAAACTTTTGTGAAAATATTAGGTTAAGATAAAGCTGAATAAACTGACGTCTTAACAAATTCTATCAATATTATGCAAAAATATATTTTTTGAATTAAAAATATTATTTTCAGTCATATTTATAATTAAAATAGTGTTTTAATGCAGAACATACATTAGAAAATAGCATATTAAAAAATTAGAGCTTTACGGGTATTATAAGTTTCTATGTTATGACTTCAGAAACTTTAAATGCGTTTTTCTCAGACTTTCAATTTTGAAAGTATAAGTGTTTTCTAATCCCTAAGGCGTTTTTTTTTGCTGTTCAAGATAAAGCCTTGAATTTTTTTTTATATACTGCCAAACGTATGTTCTATAAAAGCTAGTATCGATTTAGGGCGGAGATCTCTAGTTATTTTTCTAAAAAATGCTAAAGTTGATATTTTAAAAAATTTCGTGTTTTTTCCAGGTTTTTCTAGAAAAATAATTATTAAAAATCAACAAGGGAATAGATTTTCAAATTCATACTAACTTTTCTTTGCAATAACCTAAGAAACATAAATAACTTCAAATGACTAAAAAATTTTAAAAATTGAGTATTTTATAAAAGTTTGAAAAAACTTCAAAAATTCCTAATTTTTTTTAAAATTGTAAGATATTGGCTAGTCAAACTGACTTTTTACTTACAGAATCGGCTTAATAATATGATCTAAATATAAAACATCAATTAATTTTACTGTAACTGTCTCGAAAAAATTTTTTTGAAAAAAGGTACCGTGTAGCCAGCCTTAAAGGGACATAGTACGATTTAAGCAAAAAATTTTAATTTAAGGATTTTTAAAATTTTTTTGGTAGCGTCATATGTGTATATACTATGTAAAACAGATTTTGTTCTCAAAATTTTTGCAAAAAGTTTGTAATTTAATTTTTTTAAGGAAAAAACTTAAAATTTGTGAAGTGATTTTAAAATGCTGCTCCTCCTACAAAAATTTACGTACATGCACGAAATTTGATTTACAAGTATATCACACTATGTATAACAAAAGTTGGTATGGGTTTTGCGGTAACATGATTGATATTCGTACAACACTTCTTTTTATGAACGCTTATTAAAAATTCCTCAAAAAATGTATACATTCTGAGTTCAATTCTTTTTAAAAAAATAAGTATTGCTTTTTTTTCGAAAATGCATACCAACTTTTGTTACATGTACTATTAGCAATATGTAAAAAAAACTCAAAGTATTAGGCCTTATAGAAAAAAAGCCTTTGCATTTTAGTTATTTCATCTTTCTGAAATAAATAAGTTTAAAGTTCTGATTTGCCATAGGAATGTGAATACAAACGAACGTAAAAACTTGCATAATTCTGTTTTTTTTTTAAGTTTAGAGCTTTCAAATTTTGTGAGGTTATAGAAAAGTTTATAAGAAATAATTTAGGCTAAAAAAAAAGATTAAATTTGATTTTTTGACCGATTTTTGTCAATTGTGTGAATCATACTGTGTCCTCTTAAAATTTTTCATAGTTGCAGGAAGTGGCACTTCAGTTATAAGAACAGTAGACGCGCGTTGAAATGACTACATTGCTATTTGTCAACCTAAAAGGTGTAGCAAAACTTTTCCTTATATTAATTGGTATAGGAAGTCATTGGCTTAGGCAGACAATCTCTTAATATTTTTCCTTACGGAAAGAAAAACAAATTCATCTTCAAACATCCAAGCAACAAACATATAGTCAGCGCCTTTTAACGATGAATATGGCAACAAGGTAATTTTTGCTGCGATAATTCACTCAAGAATGAAACGTTTACCATTTTTGAAGATTTCTGTATCGTTTTTGAGGAAAGAGAATATTTTATACCATTCAGAATTGTCTATACACAGACGTAATTTAAATTTATAAACTTAAGGCTCGTAAACATTATTACAGCTATTGGTAATTAATATGAAGAACAAAATTAATTGTTAGCAAATTGCTATTATAATAAAAACAAGTAATATAAAAAAAAAATTAAGTCAATTCCTACTTAGATCAACAAAGAAAATTTTTATTTTAGTTACTTTTTATTAAATAATTACAATTAATATAAATATGTATATACATATGACAGAATCACAACATTAAGTGGTCATTAAGTTTTTTTAATTATCATTAAAGTATCGTATTGTCATCCAAAGCAATCGTGTATATAAAATTTCAGTTCAACTGAATGCTTTAAAACGTGAGGAGGAAAAAAAAACCTTTTCAAGTTTTAACACAAGTCACCAAAATGTCGCTAAGTCGCCACAAGTGATGCCAACGTGGCTGTATTTGTAATTCTTTAAATAATTAGTTTTAATCAATTAATTTTTATTAATTATAATTAAATTATTGAATTATCATCCAAAATAATCATGTATATAGAATTTCAGCTCAATGGAGCGCTTTAAAATGTATTTTATTAACGATTGAAAATTCCACCAAGATAAATAAAAAAAAATAAAAATAAAAACAATAGAGAGAGAGTGTGTGTGTGTGTGTGTGACCTAATAGTAAGAATTGAAAAATTTCATTATAATAAAAAAGGATGAATCAAAAAAGCGATTGTAAGCTTTAAATAATTACAGAAGTTTTGTTCCTGCTAAGGGAACATAGTACGATACATTTGACGAGAATCGGTCAAAAAAATCGAATCAAATTTTTTAAGCTTAAATAATTTTTTATATATTTTTCTACAATCTTACAAAATTTGAAAGTTTTAAGCAGAAAAAGTATGAGTTATGGCAACTTTTATGTCCGTTTTTATTCACATCCAAATAGAAAATAAAAAATTTATACTAATTTATCTCAGAAAGAAAAAAATGACTAGTTTATCTTCATTTGAAATGATAAAGTTTTTTTTTATTGTGTCAATTGCTTTGATATTTTTGAAACTGCTATCGCGTGAGAGCGAAAGCTCTACCCGTTTTTGGATATCCAAATTTGCGCAATGGAATTAACAACACACATGACGTTGTAATGACCAAAATCGACTGCCAATCAAACGAAAGGACATATATAACATATAAATCCATTGTGTCTCCCAAAAATTATCTAAAAAAAAAAAAAAAAAAAAATCTCAGAGGGTGTAGTATGAAAACCGAGAAGGTGCATGTGAGACATTGTTTGTTATACGAGTTCGATAAAAAGAGTTAGGGGGCAACAGCATGTCACAATGTTTATCAAGTTTATAGGGACGATGCAATAGAGGAAAACATATGTCGTCGATGGTTTCTTAAATTTAGGGAAAGAGACAGAAACTGCCAAGATCAGACTAGGTGTGGATGGCCGTCACGCGTTGGAGAAGACGATATTGACTTAGCCATAAGAAAACAACCGGAGCCCAACCATGTAAGAGTTAGCGGAGACTTTCCACGTACAGCGGACAATGGTCGAGAGATGGCTGGTTAACTTGGGTTTTACGAGAAAGTTGGATCATTGGGTTTCATATAACCTGACAGCTAAGCAACGAAATGACCAAATCTCACCAGTGTGTTCCTTACTTTCTGGTACAAATATAACCCATTCTTGACTCGAATTGTGACAGGAGATTATAAGTGGGTTATGTACCATAACGTAAAGCGCCGTAGGAATGTGCGTCGCTCTTCTGATCCGCCTGCATCGGCTTTGTAAGCTGAACTTCATCCCAAGAAGGTATTATTGAGTGTGTGGTAGGATGTGCAGGAAATAATTCACTGGGAGGTTCTGCCATTCAACCAAACCATCAATGATGCCTTCTACTGTCTACAGTCAAACAGACTGAATTCAAATTTGTTTGTGGCCAGATCTCATCAATCGTCGTGATGTTATCCTTCATCGCGATAACGCTAGGCCACATGCTGCTGTCATCCCTCGTCAAAAGTTAATGAGATTTGATTGAGAAGTTTTACCTAACCCTTCCTATTCTCTTGACTTGGCACCAACAGAGTATCACTTATTTCATGCGTCGAACAATTTCTTCAGTCAGAAAATCTTTGATGCCGTTAAAACTGCCATCCAAGACTTTTTTTGACAAGGAACACCCGGAATTTTTCTGCCGTGGGATTCATCTCCTACCATAAAGATGGCAAGAGATCACAGATAGCAATGAGGATTATACACAATCATAGGTAAAGTTAATTTTGAGTTTCTTTGCTTTTCTTTATGGGTAATAAAAACAGGTAGAACTCTCTCTCTCTCTCTCTTTTGTATTCACCTAATATTAGTACATGTAACAAAAGATGATATGCATTTTGGAATCAAAGCATACTTATGGAAGTGATAACTTCTATTGGCGCGTTTTTGCCGGAGAGTGAACTTAAATGAACGTCACGCTCGGGTATGTAATGCTCCTTCGGCTTTTTCCGTCTCGAGTCGGAAGTCCTGTTCGTACAAGGTCATCCACACCGCTAATAAGAAAAGAAGGACGTTTCCCCTCCACCCCCGCCACTCTGAAAAGTGGTAGTTTGTCCCCCCTACCAATACGCCGTAAAAGTAAAGTTCCTAGCTTCAATCTAAGTGGGGTCCCCCCCCTTCACCACCTCTTTCTACGAAAATGATCTTAGTCGAAGCATGAAATGAGACCTGTAATATTTTTTTTAAAATAGGCTTAGATAGAGAGAGAGAAATCCTACACTAAAATTAAACAAAACATAAAAAAAGGACAAATTTTTATAGAACTAAGTAAGTAGTATAATTATCATTAGCAATATTGCAATGAATTTAAGAATAAAAATCTATTTTTGTAAGCGAATCAGAATAGCAATGAACAAATAGTTCTATTAATCACATTACTTAAATATACTTTGAAACTAAAAAGAAAATTAAAACAATTAAAAATTTAAAATAACAAAATTAAGTATACAGGTATTATAAGAAAAAGTTACATTAAATAATTTCAATACAAGAAAACAAAATATAATTAAGAAGACTTACCTTGCAGCAGCACCGGATATATTTGTACAAAACTGCCATACAATGACACAAGAGCTAGTATAAGCTAATGTGATATAAATCTTCTGATTAAATCCCTTTTTAAACGTTTTGACAAATATTACTCTCTTCCCAATCAACTACCTGTCTTACTATCCATTTGCTTAAATTAATTCATGTATAGAATTGAATATTGTTAAATTACAACCAAAATTCATAATGCCGGATCGCGTCTTCTGAACAAATTGCCTATGATTTTAAGTGGGAATTTTAGAGTGGATTTTTCAAAAGACAAATCAAAGCCTTTAGTTGATTTTTTAAAATCAAAATTCAACTTAATTATGTCAAATCATCCAAATGGAAGCACGAGGAAGTACGGAACAATGCTTGACGGAGTTTTTTTTAATAGATATTTAAGGGCTCACATGATCCTTAACAGATATACGTGCACTCGAAATAAGCATCCTTCTTCAAATCCATGTAACTTAGCAATAAAACAAAACAATAATTTGAAATTTTTACTACATAATAAACATATATACTTACAATATTTCTCAAATTTTCAGAAAATTTGAGAAAAAATTAAAAAAGTTATAAAGAAATAAGGATTGGACAATTTTTCAAAAATATGAAAATCAGTACTTAACACCGAGCTGGATTCTAAAGTACAAAATTAATCAAAATTTACAAAATTAATTTTACTTGGTATAAAAATGTTCACTTTTGAAATAATACTAACTTTTAAGAAATTTAGGGGAAAAAAAATATTTTTAAGTACAATTATATAACGAAAATTTTAAGAAAAAAATTAATTAAAATTCAAATAAACAAAATTCTATTAATTTTTTTTTTTTTTGAAAATTGCTGTGTAAGTTATTAAAAACAGTATTTTGAACACGTGTATAAAATTTCAAATTGATATCATAAATAGTTTCTGCGAAATCCTGCGCGGAAGCTAAAATTTTTTGTTTTGCGAAAAATGAAGTTAAAGATAAAAAAGAGATAGGGTTTTTTTTCGTTTAAATTTCACTACTTATTTCTCAATAACTTCGGAAGTTTTTACAATATCAACACAATTTTGGTACCAAAATACTCAGAAATATTGAGGCTTTAACATATATTTTTTTTTTTCAAAAAATTGAAAAATTTGCAATTTAAGAGTTCTGTGAGCTCTAAATAAAATTTTGTATCTAAAGTATTTATAACCTATTTCAGCTACCATAAACCTATTGTTTCCTTCTTAGAATAAAATTAATTCACAAATATGATTGTACATTTCACACAGAAATATTACTTTATGAGTACAGACATGAATAAATACACTGCTGGCCACCGTAAATGCAACACCAAGAAAGACAAGAGATAGCACAACAAAATTTATTTTGTAGATAACATGTTGTCCAAGTATGAACTGATTAAATTTATAGACTTCTGTGAAGTGTGGTTCCTGCCAGAATCAGTACCCAGAGTAGCCGCCATTGTTGGAGATCACCGCTGCCACACGCCTCGGCAGTGACTCAAAGAGACTTTGGATGTGTTCTTGGGGTACAGAAGACCAAGCAGCTTCCACACGTTGCCAAAGTTGATTTGGTGTGGCAGCTGGGGGGTGGAATCTGGGTCAATCGTTGAGCAACCATGGACCACATGTTTTCTATCGGTGAAAGATCCGGAGAGCGAGCCGGCCAAGGAAGAAATTCAATCTGGTGATTGACGAACCTTTGGACAATGCGTGCCAAGTGTGGTCGTGCATTATCCTGTTGAAAAATGGCTGTGGCCAAGCCCTGAATGTAAGAAAGGACAACTGGCTCCAACACCTCGGAGATGTAGCGCTGGCTGTTTAAAGTGCCGGCAATGCGTACTAGAGGAGTGCGAAAGTGATATCCAATACCACCCCATACCATAATACCCGGTGCAGGACCAGTGTGGCGGTGCATAACGCAGCTGTTCAGCATCCTCTCTCCACGGTGTCTCCAGACTCGAATCCGACCATCGTGGTGTTGCAGACAGATGCGTGAGTCGTCAGTAAAGACAACTTCATTCCATTCTGCCGCCCACGTCCTTCTTTAATCGCACCATTGGTGACGGAGAAGTCTGTGCTTCTGCTTCAAGGGTATACCAAGCAATGGACATCTGGCGGACAGACCACTCTGCTGTAAACCGCGTCGAATAGTACGCGCAGACACTGAATGATGCGTTACAGACTCAATGTGCTGTGCTATGGTCCGTGATGTGACTCAGCAATCCGTAACTGCGATGCGCACAATGTGCCTGTCCTCACGTGAAGTGGTGCACTGAGGTGGATGCGATCGACCACGTCGGTCCATCGTACCCTCCTGCATCCAACGGTCACATATCCGCATTACAGTTGTTTGGTTTCGTCCAACAAGACTACCGATTTTCCTGAAAGATAACCCACTATCTCGGTAGACCACTATCCTTCCTTTGTCGTACTCGGATACTTGATCAAAAGCTGATCGCTGTTTTCTACGAGACATAACGGGTCGTTTTTTGAAAAAACCCCTAGAAAAACATAATTGCTGAACTTGAAATCGTCGAAATCTCCAAGCCTTAAATAGCGCTTTGAGGTGGCGCCACAGGCGCGCGTGATGTGTGTCTGCGCTGAAATTCTAATCATTTGCATATCTCACCTCCGCTAATGCATGTTGTAAATTTCATATTATTTGCATGCTTCCTTCAGGGTGTTGTATTTACGGTGGCCAGCAGTGTAATAGCACATGCAATAATATAATAATAACAAATAATATAACTAAATTTATCTCTCTTTAAATAAAAAAAAAGAAGAAAAACTGCGAAATAAAACATCGAGATTACTGACCTAATTCAAACTTTGAATATTTAGAAAGAATTTTTTTAAAAAAATTTAAGAAAGAATTTTTAAAAAGCTTTTATCTTTGAAATCCTAAGATTTAAGAAAGAATATTTTTATTTATTTCTCTCCTTCGACTTTTTTAAGGTCACTTAAATAAAATGTCCCTTAATAAGAGAGGAATATATATGGTCTCTCTTTAAAGAGACTGGTGCCAATATAATTGCGCCTTATTTGGAGGTCTACTTCACTAGAAGTGTATTATTTTCAGTTTTTAAAAATACAAAATATTTCGAAAATAAAGACAAAAATGTAAAAGAAGGAATTTCCCATTTCAGCAAAGACACACTTCATTCGACAAAGAGCCTGCTGGTTGTAGGAATCATAAGCATTTATTTTAACTAAGTAACTGCATTCAAGACTAAAATAAAACATTTCTTGTGGCTCTCTATCTTTGAAAATCTTCTGCTGTCCCTGTCCCTTTTTGGCTAGCTGACACTGGACGTCTTACGGGGACGTCTTATTAGACTTACATGATTTATCATAAGCTCAGGTCTTGAACCCTTCAAGTTGCACCATAAAAGAAAACTGACTTTAAACATACAGAGTATAAAGTTAAGAAATTAGATACATCAAATGAAATACCAAATTCACAATATTTCTGAAAATATGTCAAATTTTTTGGTAACAAAGAAAAAATATATTTCAACTTCATCCAAATGCCGCCCCTAAAATTTCCGCCCCGGACAGGGGTCCGGTTTGACCGGCCCTAGAGCCGCCCCTGGTGATTGTTCTTATCGCATAAATATAAAAATTTTGTTAGTTAAATTTTTTTCCTTTTTGTATAAAGATTCAAATTTTCAACAAATTGAATTTTTTACCATTTGCGTCCACAATAAATGTAATATTTGCCTGTCCCACCCCCCTAATCTTCTCCGATAATTTCTCCTTGATGGGTACTGAAATTTCTGAAAAGGTCGAATGAAAATATCGTTCATCGGTACAAGATATGGATCAAATGAATATCAAATAAATTTATACCGTCTCTTAATGTATAGAAGCTAATTTCTTAACCCCTTAATTTGTATTGCAGGTACATTTTCAAGGGCCACCACAATATGTCTTTGAAATTTTAAAGCTTGTTCTCGTCACTCGCAAGAGGAGTGGCTGATGAGACTTATATCCCTGCTAACTTAGAGATGATACAGTCACATCCCAGAGTTTGACGAAGAAATTTTAATTTTAAAAAGGAAGCACGAGATGACACGGTGGAAAATCCTAAAATAAAACTCTAGGCATTTTTATTTACTTTTTTTTATGATTGATCCAGCAATTAAGACCTTAGAATGTACATTTAATCTAATGAGTACTCACAGCAATTGTTTGAAATTTTTATACACAATACGTATAATTTAAAAGATATCCCTAAAGTAAATGAAATAAAAATTAAAGAATTAGAAACAAAATTGATCGATGGAGAATCAACGGATATAAACGCGTTTGATATAGTAGAGGAAACAATGCCAGTTTCGGCTTTGTTAGGCAAAAAAAGAAAGCCCTGAAGCTTTAAAACTTATTTGTGTGTGAACTTTAGATTTTACACCAAATCTTACTTATTGCATTAAGAATTTTGATTTTTTTTTTTTTTTTGCTAATAAATGTAGTAAGTAGAGAAAGAGTTTTCAAAATTAAAATTAATAAACAATTTCTTAGGATCCACAATTATCTTCTTCAAGATATATTAAATGTTTTGCTATATTGGCTAGCGAACATGAATTAGCTGAACAAACTGATTTTACAAAAATGATTAAAAAGTTTTCAGAATTAAAAGTAAAAAAAAAAAAAGAATTCTTGTAATTTTTTGTTTATTTCGCAAGAATTATTCAAGTTTTATAAGTGTGTACATATATGTGATTACAATTTACTTTTTTTAATAATAATTTATTACTTTAGGAAGAGGGGCGGCATTTTCCATTTTTGTCCGGGGCGGCAAAACTGCTAGAGCCGGCCCTGCAATCACAAACATTGTCAATCTTTCGAAATAAGAAATTTGAATTTTAAAATATTCACAATCCTTTGAAGTTAAACTTCATATACAATTACATTGCCAGTGTTAATATTGGTAGAGTTTTCATGGATATCTGATATTTCTTCCTCTCTCTAAATCAATCCCATTCAATTTATAGCCGACTAATTCAATTTACAAGCCCGTTCAATTAAATAGTTCCATATCATGAAAAAAATTTGGAATTTCGAAATGTTTTTTTTTTTTTTTTTAATAATTCTGAATTCTATTCTTTACAAAACTAGGGGGAAAAAATATATTATATGCAAAAAAAAAAAAAAAAAAAAAAAATTTCAAATAAAAAAATATAAAAAATTTAAAATTTTTTTATTTTTTTTTTTTTTTAAGCAAGTGTTAAATCTGAAAATAACACTTGATCCCTACAAGAAAGGGATTTGTTCATATTGATTTTGTGAAAGTCTATACAAAAAAATTCTCTGTGAAATGTTCAAAAAAGTTAACTTATTCCAGGACATGTGTACAATGGTGTACACAGACCTTTCTTGCAGAGGGGCTTACATTTTAAGAAATACGTAGACGAAGGCTCAGAGGGGTAATCTCTATGGCAGGATTCAGAAACTTTTTAGCTCTGGCGTGCCAAACCAATTTACCAATATCATTCAGCATGCCACACAGTAGGATTTGTTCGAAAAAATTCGATTTCCGTGATAATGTGCATGCAGAGTTAGAGAATAGAGGTAAATAATGTAGAGATTTACAGTTTTATTATACATTAATTTTGCATCTCTCTCTCTCATTTAAAGATATTAACATAAAAATTAACAGCTAGAATTATATTTATATCTTCAACAAAAATAAAAAAAATAAAATTGAACGTACATTAAAAAAGTGCTTTTAAACATATTTATTAAAATAAGAAATATCAAACGTAAAATATAAGTATTTCCGTTCATTATAGTTAAATAAAAAGATAAATAAAAATTTTAATGTGGACCTAATGTTTGCACTGCGTTATATATTCATATCATAACTTGGGAATTTCAATTTGATATATTCTGAGCATTCAGCTGTTAAAAAATTTCTTTGCGTACTCGAAATATTTTTCACATTAGGAAAGATTTCTTTACTTAGGTATGTAGAACCAAAAGTGGATTCTTTCTTCAAACAAATAAATCCCTCCATCAATGACTTTCATTAATTAACAAAATAGTTGAAAATTTATCTTTAGAGTTAATTTTTTGGACTTTTTCGTAATTATGTAAATGCCCTTAATTCTGAAGCTGTTTATCAAATAAGGTCTGTAACAAATTTATCAACTTCCATCCCCTCAATATCAACACATTTGTAGAGTAATGCAGAGTGTCACTGAGAATTGTACCACTTACCGCATATGGCACGCGAGACATAGGTTGCCGATCCTTGCTCTAGGGTAAGAAATAAAAAATTTTTTGTCCCAACCCCTAAGCCCCACCATTTTGTACGCCACTCCTTATCCAACAGTTTTAGATGACTGTAGAAATTGTGTTACAGTTCTCGAACTTATATATATATACTCTTCACAATTTGTAAACAGTAAATCACCTGATTTGACTCTTTAAAGAGTTTATACAAAAGAAATAGATGAATGGGTTAAATTTAAGAATCTGACGACATTTTTTTAAGTGTTTTCAGCTTTTATGTTAGAAAGATTATGTTTTCGAATGTAGTTCACTGGTTCTTTGGATCTTTGCAATTTTTTTTTTTTTTTAATTTCTGATGGGGCTACGGATTGTGTGATATTTACCATTTCAGACCATGAACATTCCCCGGGAACTGGTATCCGTTATAAGTATCGCACCATATAGATGGATGCCAATTGTCTTATTGTAACTTCTATAATCCCAGTTCTTTTCCCAGAGGAGTGGCCACGGTAACCGAGGGGTATAGGTATCGAATCATGGCAGCCTTTGTCACGAGTTCGAGTCCAGTACCACTAAAGACCCGCCGTGTAGGGCAGCGGTGCACGCTAAATCTGTCGAGAGCTGAAACGTCCTCCCGTTGGTGTTGTGTGGTAGTTAGGAGAGAGGGGGCCAGCTCAGGTGTCGTCCACGTCACTTGACCATGGTTCAAAATTATGTGGTCCGTCACCAAAAGCCCTTGTGTAGCTGAACAGTGCGACGTTAATATTCACTCACACTCACTTTCCCCAGAGGAAGACACTTGAGCTCTGACGAGGCGAAATGGTACGAGGAATTTAATTTTGTTGAGAGCAACCGAACTAAACAGGCACTCAAGGGATCTTTAATATGCCTCTTAATCATACATCATGGACATTGGCGATTTTCTTCATCATGAAAATCCACCGACTTCGGCCGAGATCGAGCCCACAACCGAAGGCGTACAAGACCAGCAACAAAACAACTACGACACTCAGCCGGTTGAATTATTGTTAATTCATAATACTGAGTAGAACATTTCTTTTGACGTAAGAAAAAAAACGGCAAATTAAATTATATTTTGAACTTCATCGAGATGTATAACTAAAAAGTAGCGTGAGTGAATAAGTGTTTTAATGATGTTAAACTATAAAAACCTCATTTTAAACAAGGAAGCAGATAACATTGATTGTGCGCTGGTTCAAGAACCTCATAGCTACATGAGTTCTCTTCCGGGCTATCCTAGTACTTATCGACTTTTTTATGACCCTAATTCTGACATTATTAAGGCAGCTATTATTGTTCGTTCTCATCATCTTTCAACTTTTATTGATTATAAAAATACTGATTATAATATGGTCACTTTAGAAGTTATCGCAGGCTCAACTGCATTTACTCTTTTCTCTTACTATTTCGAGCCTTCAAAAAACATTGACTCGGATCTTCATAAAATCAGCCAAGTTTTTAGTAGCAAAAATCTCAATCGATTGGTTTGGAGCATGGAATCCAATAGCAAATCAGAATTATGGTTTAGTCCCTACTCAGATGCACGAGGAGTTAAGTTAAGTGAGTTTATTTCTGCCAACAACTTATTTATTATCAACGAGGATTGTAGTCCTACTTTTCGTGCAACTCAGGGAACAAGCCATATTGATATTACCGTTGTTGGTTCGGATCTACTCGAGGACAACTTGAGTTGTTGTCTTTCTGAGAATGAATCCCTTTCTGATCACGTGATGAGAGAATTTGAGTTTTGTCTTTCCACTGTCCTGCGAGATACACGAAGTGATCCTTTTGTAATATTTAATACAAAGAAAGCAAACTGGTGTCGCTTTCGGAAATTTTGTTTCTCTCGTATGACCTATATATTTGATACTCTTAACGGTTGCACTAATAGTTCTTGCCTTAATACAGTCAGTGAGGAATTTAGTTTTGTTATTTATCAGGCATGCTTGTACTCAATGCCTATTAGGAAAACTAGCAAGCATAATGTCCCTTGGTGGTCTATCGAGATTGGATGTGCGAGGAAGAGGCTTGATGCCTCTAGACGTAGATTTCAGCGTTGTAAAATTCCAACTGTTAGAGATTTATATAGAAATTATTATCTTGAATATAGAAAGGATTATAATCAAATGCTTATTAATGCAAAATCTGAGTCTTGGAAGAAATTTCTTTTGACCATTGATGCGCAAAATGTGTGGAAGAAGGTTTATACGTATGGCGTTAAAAAGATTTCATGAAAAAAATTGAAATAACTGGTATTAAACTACCCACAGGAGAAACAACCACTTCTTTAGATGAGACAATTAATGCTGTGCTGCAGAAATTATTCCCTTCTGATTCAGAGGAAAATGACAATAGCTTTCAGAAAGTCTATTGTCATGCCACGCGTACTGCTTACTCTTCCTTTTTTGATCCATCTTTTTCCTATGATGAAGTTAATATAATGGTTTCTATGCGAAAGCTAAATAAATCACCTGGTCCGGATTCTATTTCAAATGAGATTATTAAGCAGTTTCACTTAGCATTCCCTTCTTTTCTCCATAAGCTTTTTAATGTTTGCCTCGATTTAGGTATTTTTCCGAGGGTTTGGAAACTTGCCCAGGGGATTCTCATCCCCAAAGTTAATGAGTTTAGAGTTCCCCATTTGGATAACCTTAGATGCATAAGCTTACATCCGGCTCCTGGTAAATGCTTAGAGAAACTTTTTGTTAACAGGATTTGCTGGTATCTGCACCGTGGAGACTTTCTCTCAATACGGTTTCACTCCTCATAAGAGTACTGAAGACGCTCTTTTACGTTTGAATGAGATTGTTAAAAGAAACATTTACACTCAATCTTGATTTCTGTTGATATAAAAGTTGCTTTTGACAATGCATGGTGGCCTTGCATTCTGAATCTTCTTAAGAAAGCGGAAATTCGAATAAATATTTTTTCACTTGTTGCTGACTTTTTAAATGACAGAGTGGCCAAAATGCAACTGGGCTCGACTTCTGCTATCCGCTGCCTTGAAAGGGGTTGCTCTCAAGGATCAGTGTTCGGACCTATTTTTTGGAATATCATTATCAATAATCTCCTATTTAAAAATAATCTTGCCTGCTGCCAAATAATAGCTTTTGCTGATGACATTTTAGTTTGTTCCTAAGGTAGGGATCTTTCTGCGACTTCCCTACATGCACAGGAAGCTTTGAACCTCGTTTCTGACTGGTAAAAAGGTTTTAAATTGGATTTTAATCATGAAAAAACCAGAATCATGGCTATTGAAAAACAAAACGTTTTCTATGATGCATTTCAGCTATATCTCGATGGAACTTCCTTGACTATGGTAAAGCAAATGAAGTATCTTGGGCTTCTCGATACTAAATTTTCTTGGAAGCAGCACTTAAGTTACATATCCGAGAAATGTGACAAATTACAGCGTGGATTAAATCGGATTGCTCGCAACACGTTCGGTATAATTTCAATGCATATTCGCTCATTCATAAGGAATCGAACCTTTCATTTTGTATGGTTCTAGAGTTTAGGGCGAGGCACTTAAAAGAAAGATGAATTCTAAGTATCTGCGACGCATACAAAGAAAGATACTTTTGCGGGTCATATGTAGTTATCGCACAATAAGTTACGACACAGTTTATGCTATTTCTGGCTTCCCTCCAATCGACATTACTATTGTTCATAATATTGCTTTTAGGGAAAATCTCTCTGTTTCTTCCATCTCTAATTATGATTGTATTCTGTCTCCATTTTTTCTCCCTCATCCTTCAGAGAGGAATGCCATCAATATTATCCAATTTAGTGACAAGAGCACAGATGATTTCTCTGTTATTTGCTATACAGTTGGTAGTAAAATTGATGGAAGAGTTGGCTTCGCATTTGTTGTGTTCAGGAGTGGTGTTGAATCCGAGAACTTTTAATTTAGAATTCGAGATGAATGCACAGTTTTTGTAGCTGAACTTTTATGTTTAAACTTCGCCATTAAATGGATCACTGAACAAAGTAGTGTCATCTCAAAATATCTCATCTGTACTGGCTCTCTTTCCTCCTTGGATTCTCTTAAATGTATTTCTTTATCTAATAACATAATCGTCGAGATCCAAAAGCAACTTAAAAACCTAAAAGATAAAAATATCTCAATAGATTTTGCATTTGTTCGCGGACACACGGGCGTTCTTGGGAATGAGCGAGCCGATTGGCTTGCAAAGGCTGCAACCAAGCGCAAAATTAACATTGACGTTAATATTCCTGAATCGTTTTATAAGAAGATCACGAAAGAAAGAATGGTGAAGTCTTGGAACCAAGAATATCTCATTTCTAATAAAAGGGTCATAAGAAAGAAATTTTTTCCAACCATTAATAAGAGACTGTCCTGCCATCATTCTTACACAGACTACAAAATAACCCAATTTCTCACTGGTCATGGTAATTTCAAAAGCTACTTGAACAAATTTAATTTAGCTCCGTCATCTTCCTGTGATTGAAATATTGGCAGCGAGGAAAATGTGGAACATGTGCTCCTTCTGTGTTCCAAGTTTGTCAGGAAAGAAAGATCCTAAGACTGGCTTTCAAGGGACTTACTATAAATTGGCCTCCGAATTTTCACCAACTTCTTTCCACCAGAAATGCTTTTAAAAATTTCTGTGAATTTGTTGTAAATATTTGTATTTCTTCTTACCCTCAATTTTTTTTAATTTTTTTTGTTTTGTTTCCCCTGAATGTGCGTTTAATACTTACTTCTATAAGCCCCGTGTGATACTTTGTGTTGCACGGGGATTTTATAATTGTTTTCAATAAAAAAAAAAACTATAAAAATATTTTAAGACTGTTGGTGACAGATCTCACAATTTTGAACCACAGTGGAGTAACGGAGAATATTAGGATCCTCCTGCAAAGTCAGGTTTTGAACTTCAAGCCGTACTTGGCGTCAGTCAGGCTTTGAACCCTCTAGAATTCTTATACGTTACACAACTAACCACAATCAAGTGACGAGACAGTACCTGAATCGGCATCCCCCTAAAAGCTGCGACACCACGTCAACGGGAGAACGTTTGAGTCAATACAAATTTAACGTACATCAGCATGGTGGATCTTCAGTAGCACAAGGCATAAAATTATGATACACTGGGCACGAGCTCGTGACTATCACCTCTAGGTTACCGCGGCCCATTGAAATGTGGCCGACGGTAATGTCATGGTTTGAGGAATTTATCCGAAAATATTTTGGTGCACTATTATTGCTGTGATGCTCTCTTTAACTGTCTATCTACATTTCATTTTTCAAAAAATTACCCAAAATTTTGAACATAGTTTTTATTAGAATTTGATAACTAAAATAAAATAAAAAATGGGAATGCTTTTCTGAGCCACTGTAGCAGCGTTTTGGTTCCGTGTGCCATTTAAAAGCAAAATAACTGTAGCTTTGACTGAAAAAAAGAAAATAAATAAATGTAAATTCGTAATCTTGGGTGTTTGAGATAGGGAAAAAAGATGTGACTATACAGGAAAATAAACATGAAGATTTTTTTTATATAATTTACAATATGGAAAGTAATAAAGTGAATATATATATATGATTTATTAGTAGTGGTATGGGTTCATATTCCATGTGTACGCATTGTGATGAATTAACGTTGGAAATGTTGAGAGGGTAAATAGGTTAGATGATTTTTATTGTTTACGTCAATAGTGTAGATGATCTTAGAATGTTTGTTTCTGAGTCAGCATCTGAGGTGTAAGAAGTCGAAATTCGAATGGAATTGCGTGCTGAGGGTTCAATGGCAGAAAAACTACTTACTAAATTTCATACTAAAACGATCAATAAAGGTAGTTATCTGAAACGATTTCATCTTTTTGAGTCTTAATATAGTAATATTTTTAAGCGGCTTTTCCCCCTCTCCCTTTAAGATTACCTACTAATGATTATGTAGTATAATGTGTAGATTTGCTATATTTATTTCTAAATATTAAAAGCACGAATAAATGTTTTACTAGTTTTAACATGAAATGCTATCTACATACACCATTCCATTTGTATTTTATGATTTTTTTATTTCACAGAGTTAAATTTTTCAAACTCAAATGAACTAAGAATGTTGCATTAACAATAGTTATTTATAGCTTAGTAGTTAGTTAATTAAATGAAATTGTTTTTAAAACAATACTTCACTGTAAGGCTAAAGTGAAGTATCTAGTGCATATTCAACTTGGAAATCCTGCAATTAATGTCTTGCAAAAAAAAATGCAATATCAATAACTTTATAACTTTTAAAAAACTTACCACAATTGTTAATTTACCCCTTAAAGACAATTTTTTTATCAAACTTGTTTAAAATGAATATTTATTGATAAACAGAAATTAAAAACTTATTTCTAGATTTCAGTTTTAATAAAATTTAAATTTCTTTCAAAAAATAATTAATTATAAACCATTACACTTCCAATCAAGTATATTACCCTTGTGCAAACATATGTTCCAGTTTCATACCTTACATTTCTTAATGTAAGGTATGAAATTAATCTTAATGTAAGGTAATATTTTGAATCAAACCCTATCACCTTAAATAAACTTCAGTTGATTCTATTTTATTAAAATTATATTCTGTAAAAGAGTTATCAGACTAATGACAAATAATCAAGTGAACTTAAACAATTCAATAAATATCATTAGAAATAAGCAACATTTCTTATAAGTTCAGTGAAATTTAATATTTTTGTGATGAATGATGCTTTTTTAATGTTATTTAACTATTCTTTACACTAGCAAAATTTTCCTTTTGTATAAAACAATGAGTATACCTCCAGGATTTTTTTTTTTTTGCTGATCTATATGAATCTATTTGACTGAAGTGAGAGAGAATTTTTCCTACTTTTCAAATTTCTCTTTTTGATGTATGAATTTTAAATATGAGATTTCCCATTTGAGAAGTATAATTAATTTTTAACAGTATTTTGAGGTTTTCATTTAATATCAAAAGCAGATTTAGAAATTCTGTGAAGCTTAAATATTGAAGGAAAAATATTTTACTATCTAGTTTGAATACATACCATAGAATTGAAATTGCAATGGTTATTAACTTACGTTGCTACATTTAACATTAGCTATGTAAAGAATTTTTAAAATTATAAATAATTAAAGTTTTAAGAAAATTATGGTTGACGAAAAAGGAAGCTAACATTTTTTTTTCCCTATAAATTTTATCATAATATCATATTTAGTAATTTTTTTTTTTTAAAAAATAGAAAGCTTCCAATTTTTATATTTAATCACAATAAATGGGTGTTTTAAAGTTAATGTTCCAGGAAATGCTTGTTTGAGAAAGATATGTGATGTGGAAAGATCTTTAAATTGAATTTGTTGAAAATTTCACCACATAATTATATTTAAAAATATTAAGTGAAATGGATTCAAAAAGAGTTTCTGGTACTAAAAAAAGAGCCTATCAAAATTGGTGATAAATAGTCAAGGTTTCAAATTAAATTTGTGATTAACATACAGTAATGATTTTAGGGATAGGAGGAATTAATCTGGAAAGATTTATCTTTTCTGAGGAAAGAACTGGAACTCTATATTTAAAAAAGTCAAAGATTATCTTAGTGAGGTAGATGAATATTATCAGAAATACTTCTAAGTTGGATGTATCAACAGAAGGTGAAAGTGGGGTATTCTTTATTTTGATAGAGAAAAGGAAAGTATTGTGCAAAAGTAATTGACTTATAGAACTTTTAAATATTTTTATTATAACTTTTTTTCTGATGAATTGAATTATTTTCAACTATATTTTTTTTGTGTTCTTAAGAAATTAGCATTTTTTCAAAGAATTTGAAAATTTCTGTCTTTTATAATGAAGGAAATTGATTTAGCTTCACTGTGTGTGTGCAAATTTACTAGCATTTCCCCATTTTATAAATATTTAAATATTATAGGTTTATAATAGAGCATTATAGGTTTTTAAAATTTATCTTTATAGCTCAATTTATAACCATTAGGCATAGTGAAAAAAACAATGTAAGTTTTCTTAGCTTTATTCCAAATTATGTGATAATTAGTTTATTCTGATTCTCTTGCATGTGTTTTTGAGGTTTGCTCTAAAATTTGTAAATTTCTCTGCTTTCTAATAAATTTTTGAATTATCTTTGTGTGTTTATCTTTTATTCTTTTTTTAAAGATTTTTTTTTCTCTGGATGATTAATGAAGATGGCAGTCTTTCAGCTTAGGAGTAGACTGTGTATGTGTGCTTCATATCTTTATGTTTCTAATATTTAAAGAAATTTTAAGCTTTACTTAAAAAAATTGTTGTACACTAAATAAAAAGCATTGTTCACAATAGCAAATTTTGTAACTGAGATTTAAAATTGTAACTTCACTTTTTTAATAATGTATCTTCGAAATTAGCTTTAATTCAATTTAACTGTATGAATATTATTCAAATAATCTCTTTTTCCAAACTTTTTTGTCATTTTTGATGTAAAAATATCTGCTTTTTCAAATCATGTGGGTTATATTCCTAATTTAACTTAATTTTTTACATGATACAATTTTATGTATATTTGAAAAATTTTATTTTTGATTTTGATAATATTCTACTTTAGTTTCAAAATCAATACTTTTTAAATAAAAAATACAATAACTATTTATGCTTAAATTCATAAAATCGTATAAAAGTATAGTTTTAAAACTGAATGATTTGTCAAATTTTGATACTTGGGTATTAAGAGTCCATCAACCAATAAATTAGTAAAATTTTTTAAAGAATTTGCACCAAAGAGTTTTTTTTTACTAGAGTACTAAATTTAAAATTTATTTCATTTCCTAAATTTCATTATTTTAACAAAATAAAATAAATTTTAAGTAAAAATGTCTATCAACAAAATTATTCTGTTGTTGGCTTGCCTCTTTTAAATAAATAAAACATGCTGTACCCATTAACAAACTATGTATTAGATGGAGTTATTCTATAGCTTTGGAAATACTCCTCAACATTCTCCTCCTTAGGAGATAGGTCCCACATATTGATAATTTTTCTTAAAACTACTCGAAGAAAAACAAGTGCTTATCAATTATAATGACCGTGTGTTGACTCTTTTTCAGAATTGTTGCTGACATGAACATAGGCAACATTATCTGGTTATATACATTCACTATAAATACAAAAACTAAGAGAATTTTGTATGTTTTTTCCTACATGTTGCTCTATTTGACTTTATGACCCCTATAATCAATTAGTAATAATAAGTAGAGTGTTTTTTTTTTATTATTGGTTCTATATTATTGCATTTGGCAACATTTTTGATTCAGCAAAAATACTCAACAAGCTAATATGTAGATATCCAAACTTCTTATGTTTTAATATAATCAAAAAATAATTTTCAAATGAGGAATCCTATATTCTATATGATCTATCTGCCAGATTTATATCTACATGCATTTGAAATGTATAATGGTAATGAAGGATTGTGATCATTTCCTGTGTAGTTTTTTGTTAAATTCTTGACTCGTATGGAAAAAATCTGAGAGTTTCTGATGAATATTTGTAAACATTTTCATGGGCTTTGTACTGAAAGCTTTTTGAAACTTTAAATAAGTGTTTTATAATTAATTAAATTGATATCCATTTATGTTTAAAAAAAATATTTAACTCATTTGAAAATGTATAGTGGCTGTAGAAGCCTAGTGGTCAAGGTAACAGACTCGTGACCATCATGTCATGAGTTTGAGCCTAGTTGCGCTGAAGACCCGCTGCATAGAGGAGCGATGCACATTAAATCTGTCGAGAGCTCAAACCTCCTCCTGTTGGTGTGGTGTGGTAGCTAGGAGAGGGGAGTGCCAGCTCAGGTATCGTCCTCGTCACTTGACCATGGTTCAAAATTAGGAGGTCTGTCGCCAAAAGCCCTTGGGTAACTGAATAGAGTGACATTAATATTCACTCATTCATTGAGAATGTGTATAATTTTACCAAAGAAAAATAAACAATGTTCACAAATGTTTCTTAAATTTCAATGGTTTTTAGCCCCCCCCCCCCTTATTTGTATTGATGGATATAATTAACTTATATTGAATGTTTAAAAAAAAATCATCTAAAAATTTTTTATTATAGATTTTTTTAATGTAAAATTTAATTAACTTATATTGAATGTTTAAAAAAAAATCATCTAAAAATTTTTTATTATAGATTTTTTTAATGTAAAATTATATAATAGTATATTTTATATATTTTATTGTTAAAAATACTTACTTTTTTAGAATCTTTAAAGTTGTGGCCTATAATTTGAAAAAATCAGGAGAAAGCTTTTAAGTTTCAATCTTCATGCTCTCTTTATATCTGTGAGAGAAAAGCCCATAAATCATGGAGGCAACTATTGGAGTTATTATGAGAGTTCCTGGCTTGTTCATTATTGATTATTGGTGGCAGCATGATCGTTATAAATCTTTACCTCATTCTATGGAATTAGGTGAAATTTTAAATTGTGTTGCTACTAATCTAGGTAAACATTATTTTTTATAGCAAAATTTGATGGATAGTGTGTGTTTAAATTTATGTTTAAAAAAATTACTGTATGTTTAAGACTTATCTTTTTTCGCAGTTGAAGAATTAGAATTCAAACTTTGGCCATTTTCTTCTATTTTCTCTAGAGAAAAAATTTTCTAATATTAATATCATGTTTGAACCTTATTGAGGGTATTTCATAATTTAACTATGCTCCCAGTTTGTATTTAGTTTTTATTTCAAAATATATAAATCATTTATTTTATCTATAAAAAATGTGTACTATTCATTTTATTTGTAGAAATAAAAATTCTCATGTGTGTTAAATGTTTTTAAATTTTAAGAAGATTATACAATTAAGAGATAGTTTGTTATAATTACCATTGGAATAACTTTCTTCATTTAAAAGAAAAAAAAACTCTTTTACTGAAGGAAACCTACTGTTTATATTTGCATAAATGTTTACATTACATCCAAATAATTTTTTTCACCCCAATTATACTTGTAAACAATATGTAAAATTTGTGCCATAAAATCAGCTTTGAGTTTTTTTCCACAACAGTTTATGATAACTTTATTAGTTACTTAATTAATTCAATTATACAATTACATAAATAAATAGGTTCCTTGATTTGTGCATCTGAAATTGAATTACTTATTACTAATAAATGGAAAATTGTAAAACAGAAAGAGAGAATAAAAAAGATTAAAAGAATAGAAACTTATGCTCATTAAGAAATTGTTCAATATAAATTATCATTTTCATTACAGAAATCATTTAACATTTTCAAGACAGGTAACACACATATTTAAATGTAAAATAATACATTTTATTCTCCTGAATGATATTGAAATAAAAATTGTGTTCTTGTCAGTGTTTAACACTGGCACACAGCATTTCCCATATAAGTACGATAACCAGTCATTTTGACTGTTTATCCCAGATAAGGGAAAAGATGCAGTTTTTCCTGATACATAAAATTTAAACTTACAGTTACACAACTACTTTGTTTAATAAAGTAATGTAACAATTATATATAAACAAAGGATAATTTTACATGAAGGATTAAGCCAAAAACCATTCTAGATGCTTTAAATCTTGTTTGTATAAAATAAATTGTGCAATAGTTGTCACTATGAAATAAGTTTATAAAAATGGAATATAAATTTATTATTTACATCATTTAGTTTGGTATTATCACCAGATTATCCATTTTTTTAAAGTTTTCTCAAGCAATCAAAGTTTTGTTGCCTTTGCAAGCATTTATTTGACATTGTTTAAGTTGTGGGAAAAGATGTCTCAAGCACCAATTCACCTTTGATTATAAATGGAAGGTAGAAGGCTTGGAGGGTTTAGTGAAATTTATATCTTTCAAAGCTTTTTAACCATATCTAAAATAAAATCCCTATGGCTGATGTTTTGGGCCTCTTTGTAAATTAATTATCCATACATTTATTGCTGCCAAATCTTTTTTTAAAAAACCTGAGTTGGCCAGTATTAGATGAGGATTTGACAGTCTTTTCTTGTCATCTGGTCCAAAACATCAACTGCATATTTAGTTGAATTATAAAAACTTACAACTTTGGGTGTTTTCTTTTCATTAGATGTAATTTTCGTTGCTGAATGTAAGGTGCTCAAGAGAAGGACACTTTTGTTTGTTTTTTTCTTGATAAGATGAAATCATTGTATTGTCATGCTAAGCAATCTAACTAGAATAGAGCCCATCTCTCTCTTTCTCTCTTTTTTTTTTTTTTTTAATAATTTATTGTTCCTATGCAACTTATTTTTGTGCTCTGCATTTTACTAATTTCAATGAAGTAAAGAAACTGTATGTTTTCAAGTTTCTTCCACTGCTATACTAAGATTCAATCAAGTAAGAAGCTGCATGTTCTCTTACTATTTCTCCAAGTATCCTTGTTTCATCTTTTCCCAAATAGGGATATCTATTCAGTCAATATTTTGACTGCACATCAACAGCCAGCCAAAATTTAATACCAAGTTTATTGAGTTTTTTTACGTATACTGAATAAATCAACTTTGAGTGTTCATTGGAAATAATTGTTTTTCCACTGTCATATTTTCACCCAGTTTACAGCACATCTAACAGTTTTCTATAAATGTATTCCTAACATAGGAAACAAGGGTAAAAGGATCAGTTTGTTGCCTTTGTAATCTAATTAATTTCATGTTGAAGATAAAATACTTCATAATTTCTAGGAATCTGTTCCTAGCAGTTGTCTGGGTGAAAATTATTGAGCCCCAGGATTTTGACCATAAACTCAAAGCAAGAAGACCTTTTACAGCCAAAGCTCCATGAGTATACAAACACGAAATGAAAAATTTCTTACTCATCAAGTGATAATCACCAATTTGGATTTAGGATATTTTTATGCACCTCTTATGTTTACTGTTAAATGTGTTATGTAATATTTTTAACTGATACATAATCTCCATGTGCTGCTATCATTTATTTTTCTCTTCGTATACGAATTTGGTCAAGTTACTTCTTGTTAAGACATTCTGCTGAGGACATCTTTTAATAACACTTGTTGAAATGCTGTCTATTTTCCAAACTGAACCACTACTTCCTGTTTTTTTATCTACTTGATTTTTCTGTCTTTAGATACATCTATTGTCACTGTATTAGCAACAGGGAAAAAATAATTTCTTGATATAAATTTGTACTTTCATTGGATATTTTGTGAATAGACTCTCCATCTGATAAATTGGATTCACTTGCTGCAGTAGAAGTTATCAGGTCTGCATCAAACTGGATATAATTTATTTATAAAGTGTTTCATCAGGCTCTCTATTTCTGAATCAGAATATTGTTAGAAAGATTTTCAGCGTCTTCTTTATTAGATACTTTCTACCTCTGCTTTTACTCAGAACAAAATGATGTTAGGTATATTTATGTTCACTTAAAGCTAATATTTCTAATGGAAAGGGAATGTGTAAACAGTCAGATATATCGGGGAAATTACAATTGCTCCCTCACTCACTCTTTTGTAAAATACAGAAATTCTCTTCAAACAGATGCGCCTGCTCTGTCAGCAAATTGAAAATAACTAAGAAAGCCAAGGAAATAAAGTACAATTTTAATTTTCTGGATACTGTCAAAATGGTGGGTTGTTGTAATTTTAGATATTATATAATGTAATATTGAAAAAAATAATTATTATTTGAAATAAACATAAGAATTATATATTATTCACTCAAGTTTTGAGGGAAAATTAAAAAAAAAATGTGAAACATCTAAATAAGGAAATAAAAAAGTTATGTTAAATTAAAATGAATTTCTGGTCAAAATGACTACTACTGTAATTCTAGTGTTAAATCCTATACAAAGCACTAGGAGAGAAGTGAACTTGTTTGAAGATATGGCTGTCCTGTGTGCTCCTCTCTAATATATTTCTGTAGAGAAAATAAAAAGTATTTTTAGTATGTATCTTGCATTTTCAAAATGCTAGATTAAGATAGATACATTTAACTGGGTGAATATATTACACAGTTTTTATTCCAGTATTCAAAATAAAAACTTTGGGAAATCATATTTGATTTGATGAATTTTAATCTTCGATGTACAGTTTTATACAACTAGAAATTCATAAATGTCTCAACTCACTTTTAACATTTCAAGAATCCATTTGATACATAAGACGATTTTTTAAAAAAATTAAGGTTGCATTGAAAACATCCAAAAAGTTAAAAATGCATGGTTAATGGAATATGTAAAAAAAATAATTTTTTTAGCTTCTTCCTGCTTGATGTTTTCCCCCAGATTAACAGATCCATATATAAGCCAACCACCATGCTTTGACATGAAAAAAAAATCTAAAAATTCTCACATATGTGCAACAATATGTGGTATATCACATTAAATGTTTCACCTCTCTATATTTTTGCTTCATTTGAATTTTGCAGTTTATATTGCATTGCTGTATTTCTTACTAGGTTTTTATGTTTTATTAAATGTTTCATTCATCTATCATTTTTCTGCTTGATTTAAATCAATTATATTATTTATTAATAATATGCAAAGAATAATATTTATTATTAATGTGTAAAGATAATGTAAATTACAAGCAAAATAATAATCTTGTAAATTTACATATTTATTTATTTCAAATTTATATTTATGAAAAACATACAAAAATATTTCTTTGATATTTATATTTGGAAATTTTCTTTTCAGTTCTGTTACATGGCTTTCTCTTATTATTACTACCATTACGACATGTCAAAGCATTGTATACACATCTTGTAAGTGGAGCAATTATATTCATCTGCCACATTGTATCCAGTTCCTATATTGATTTGGAAACTGGCAAGAAAGGAAATGAAGTGGAGGACTCTTCTTTTTTAAGACAGATTGAAATGCTTGTATTTCATGGTTGTCTTGGTTGTTTAATTTCTTTCTTGCTGAAAGGTCCATGGCCATCCATAGCACCAGTGTTTTCAGTCTATGCAATTCCTGCAATTGCTCGATTAGCCAACTTGCCAGTGGACACACTTCCTTTCTTCCAAAATTTTTGTGATGCTGTAACTGGATTCAATGTCTTTCTATACATCACTTACCAAATTCCGACCATTGTGGATTGTGCCAAATTAGCTTATATGGATGCTCTTACTGTCACAGAAATACATGGGTTAGGAACATTATTTATTCTCTTGTGGAATAAGTTGTTTGTTCCAACTCACTTTGCCTTATTCTGGTTGATAAAATTTTTTGTAACTCTTATTGGAAGTATATATCAAGTTGAGAGGTTGGCTTGGGGTGATGAATGGTACTTAATTTTGTTGACAACAATCAGTTCCATTTGTGCTAGTCCTGTGACCCTTGTTGCCACTTCTGTCAGTGTATCATATTTGTCATTTTTTATCCTGTGCTTTACTCGAGCATATCTTCAAGGGCTTTCAGCATTTTTTCATGATAATCCTATGCATAGTGGATGGACAGAAGGCCTGACTCTTATCCTGCTTTCATTCCAGACAGGATTGATGGAAATGAAAATGCCTGCTCGTATGGCAGTGATGACAATCATCTTGTTCATTGTACTCTCTTCTTTGCTACAGTCAATGTTGGAGATAGCCGAACCTGTTGTTTTGGCTCTCAGTGCATCAAGAAGCCGCAGTCTTTGGCGTCATTTTAGAGCTTTAAGTTTGTGTTTTTCCTTGTTGGTCTTCCCTTTGTACTTAACTAAAGTACTTTCAGCTGTATTTCCCATTGACTTTTGGATGATGATTGTCTTGTCTAGCTGTACTCTAACATCAGTTCAAGTTCTTGATTTACTGGTTGTACATTCCTTATTCTTGTATGATTCAGTGCGTTTCGAGCCATGGGAGAATTTGGATGACATTGTGTACTACACGCGGGCCGTCACCAAAGTTTTAGAATTCTTTGTTGCTATCTTTGTTGTCGGCATGGGACTGTGGGAGTCTACTTCAGGAAAATGGAACTGGGTGAATGCTTCAATTTTATTGATTCATTGCTATTTTAACGTCTGGCAGCGTCTACAAACTGGATGGAAAAGCTTCCTGCTCAGGAGAGAAGCAGCAAAAAAGGCAAAATCACTGCCTTCTGCTACACCTGAACAACTTTCTCACCTGGATGATGTTTGTTCCATATGTTTTGGCAACATGAAAGCTGCATGTGTTACTCCTTGTCAACATTTTTTCCATCGGACATGCCTGCGGAAATGGCTTTATGTGCAAGACAAGTGTCCTCTTTGTCATAGTGTTGTTACTTTACTACCTACTGATAACAATCCTGCTCATGAAGAGAGGCAAGGAATGGATTTTGAGGATGTATTGCACAATGTCCCTGCTCAGTAAAAAGTTGCCAATCCCTTTTTAATCTCACATTTTCTGTGAATATGTGTGTATATAAATAAATATATATTAATGTTTAAAATTATCTTTGTTACTCATGGAAAATGTGATATTTGTGCTGAAAAGTGTAAATATATATATAAAATGTGTTTACCTTTAAATACGAGCCTAAGGCTTATTTGTGATTTATTTCTCTTTTAATAATATAGTCGGCAGTTACATCATATTTTAAAGAGAGTATTAAGAATCTCTTGTAATAGGTGTTCGTAAATAAAGTTTTAAGATTCTTCCAAAAATCTTTTTTACCGTATTTTACATCATGTAACTACTGTTTCAAAAGCTAGATGTTCATTTTTTATTAATGTTTTTTTTTTATTATTATTATTATTTATCTTATCTTAAGAAAGAATTTTATTTTTTTGTTTACAGAAATTTAAAGAATTGTACATTTCTATACATAATTCATACTCATATATGTCTAAAAAAACTTTCACTTGTGTAAAAATATTTCTTTATCAGATGTATATCTCTTATGTGCTTCAATAAATGCATGTGATCATTTTAATGTGATATCATTTATTCATTTAAGTTTTGCATGAGTAGAAATTAAAGAGAATCTGGCTTAATTTCTGAAAATGCTTCTCGGTTATGTTAAAATTTATTATGCTTGTTTGCAAAAAATGGTTTGTGTAGTATACAGGAACAGATCAAATATGAATGAGACTTTTTAAAGATCTTTTCTGAAAGTATAAAAATCACACTATAATGTTACTTTTCTATATAAAATCTTGTTAATGTAGATTAATTAGTTCTCCATAGTAAACAAAACTTATAAAATACAACAAAATACATAGCTAAACACTCTTTACAATAAATAGAACATGTAGTTTGAAATAAGACACATCCAAATAGTTAGTAATTGCAGAAGGAAATAAAAATCTGTACATTGCTTGATATAAATTAGGTTGAAAAAACTAAAAGAATTTGGATTTGTTAGGAAATTTTTTTTAAATATGGCTGTCCAAATTAAGCAATGCTCAGTTTAACAGAATCTGTTATGTTGTGAGGGTTGCCTTTAAGATCCTTTTCCAAAGTATTTAGAGTTATTTTTATTACTACAAGATGAGAATTCAACCTTGTACAGATGCAATTATGCACAAATTCTATTTTTCCGTGCAATGAAAATCATTCTCCTCCCAACGCTTCTTTGAGAATTTAAGCAACTGATAGTCTGATGGTGCTAATTCTTGTTTATATTGTGAATGTTTGTGTGTTATTCAGTGAAATGTCTTTATTTTTGTGTTAAACTAGCTGTGTGGGAGATCTTGTATTTTCATTACAGGTGATAGTGAAATTTTATTTTGGACCAATATGCTACCTTCTACAAAAGTTTTCAGTACTGCATTAATTATATGTTAGTCGTGAAGAAAATTAACATGCTCACACACAATATCATGTGAATAAAAAAAATACAACTGCAAGAACTTTTTAACTAGTAACTGTGAATGTTTATCTTTAATTATTCCAAGTAATCAATTGCCCATTTATTTGCTTGTGCTTTTTTTTCACTAGTTTCATTGATTGTTATGTGTTCATTATCAAGATTATAAGGTCACAAATTTTCTTTCCAGTTAGATTTCTTGAATGATGATTATGAGCCAAATAGGTATCATTAAAACAAATATTTGATTGTATTAAAATTCAATGGATCTGACATTTTCCTTTGTTAAAAATTATAATTATTTACTGCTTTTTCCTCCCTAATTTGGCAGTTACTCATGTTTGCAATTAAATAAATGAACTTATGAAAATAAAATGAATATTTAATCTTAATTAAATATTCATTATGACAAGGTTACAAAATTTTCTACAGTTAAAAAAGTCTTTATTTTTAATTCACTTGTCAAAATTATATTTATCCATTACTTTAAATATCATGTGAAACATATTACTGCTTGCTGCAGGATTTTACAAAGAAAAAACCCCTCTTGATTAATGAATAGAATGACTCATGCATCAAATCTTTATTCTTTGATATATATTTTTTTTTATTACATCCAGGTTGAAACCATACAGGCCATTTCCCTACAAGTTAGCCTTGGAAAAAACCGTCAAAACATTACAATTCACTGTTTGTGCTTCCCAAGCCAACATTAAGTGTTTAAAATTCATAACCTTTCCATTCAAACACAAAGCTCTGTCAAGATTTTCTTTCCCACCCATTTGGTGTAAGTGTCCTTGAAGATAGGCATGTTAAGTTAAAATTCTAAATTAGTAGAGATATGTCTTGGAAGATATATAGGAATTGAGTTACTGATTAGCATTCCCCAAATCTTGCCCTTGGCATCCTTTTCTAGCTAAGGGTACGAATTTTTTGTGAATCTAAAAATTGTCCAAAAATTCATGACAAGTCAATAATAGGCTGTGGAAAGTTACAGCTATGCTTAGTTAGAATATATGTTCTTTCATTGCTTGCAATGTCACAGTGTGGTTAGGGATCCATTAAAAAGTAATTGGAAGTATGTCATAATTTTTAGTTTTCATTTTATGAAACAGATTAATTCAATTCCTACTATTATCTCACACTCTATATATTTATTTATCTTCGTGGAATTTTCAGTTGTTAAAATACATTTTAAAGCACTCAATTGAGCTGAAATTTTATATACATGATTATTTTGGATGACAATACAGTAATTTAATTATAATTAATAAAAATTAATTGATTAAAACTAATTATTTAAAGAATTACAAATACAGCCACATTGGCAACTTGAAAAGGTTTTCTTGTAACGTTTTAAAGCGCTTATTTGAGCTGAAATTTTCTATACACTATTGTTTTGGGTAAAAATATAATTTAATTATAAAATTGACTAACTAATTATTTAAAGAATTACAGATACAGCCCTGTTGGTTTCATTTTTAGCGACTTGTGTCAAAACTTTAAAAGGTTTTTTTTCTCACATTTTAAAGCATTCAGTTGAACTGAAATTTTATATACACGATACTTTAATGATATAATTAATAAAAATTAATTACCACTTAATGTTGTGATTCTGTCATATGTATGTATATATATTTATTAATTGTAACTATTTAATAAAAAGCAGCTAAAATAAAATTTTTCTTTGTTGATATAAGTAGGAATTGACTGAAAATTTTTTTTTATATATTACTTGTTTTTTGTTCGGGTGACATCTCAGTTTCATGTTAAAAGCAGTACTAATACATTTAGGTAAATTAATACTTTTTTCCCCTTTCTTTTGATAAAACACACTAAATTTTGTTTAATATGTAAATGTTCTTTTAACATGCAATTAACTAACATATGGTAAAAAGAACATTCTTAATCATTATTTTATTCTGATGTTTATTTACTTACTGCCAACTTGTTTTTAATGAATTGGGAAATGTGGATTCTGAATAATTTTTATATAAATAAAACAAGTTTTCATAATAAAATATATATATATAATAAATGTTTAAGATAAACTGAAATTACATAGAAAAATCATGTCAATGTTACAACTTATTTTATAAATTTATATTAATAATGAACCTGCAGTTTAGTAATGTGAACCAAGATAGCTGCATTTTAAGAGAATCGAATTGTATATTTTCAGTAAGTATGTAAAATATTTGATTTCCTAAAGACAAGTGTTGTTTTCATTGATTGTTTTTAAAATTAAACCAAACAAATGTATTTCTTTAAAAAAAATTATGCAAGGAAATTCTGTCTTACTTTTTTAAAGAAGATTTATGTATATAGCATTTATATTTTGCTTAAATGCTCATAAAACTTACACTTAAGTGTAAATGATGACAGTAAATACAGCAGTATTTCAGAAAATAAATAATTTTCATGTTTTAAATTTCAAAACATGAAATTTAATATCAATTACTTTACTTTCTTATTTTTTAATGACTTTTGTTTCAACCTAAAATGTACCTTTTAACATTAAATAAATCCTCTGGATTTTTTGGAATTGACCTCAGATTTTTAAAGTATTGCACAGTGTAGTTTTGTGCTCTAAAGAATTTAAAACTAATATCACTTTGGAATACACAACATGAAGATAAAAAAGAGAATTCAACAAAAAACATTTTTGGAAAGATTGTAAATATTTAATTTAACCCTCTGGCCAGAACATCAATTTTTTTTTTGCCGCACTGAGGAACATCCATCTGACAGACGGGTACGTAAATTTTTTTGAATTTTATCACCTTAAGGACTGTTTTAAATGTCCTTAATAGCTCATGAAATTGAGTATGGCTCAAATAAGATGTGTGGAGTTAAATCAAGCACAATATATTTTTATCACTAGAATTGTAACTAGTATTTTCACATAAAAATTTATTAAAATTTATTTATATTCATGTAAAATTAAAAATAATACCCAACATGAAAAACTATAGGAATATCCGTCTGATAGATAAGAAAAATCACACATATGGCGAGTTGAAAAAAAATCGCCATGTACCACCACGTGATCCTCTCACTGGGTAGAGTCCAACTGAATATGGCAAGGCAGCCCACCCCCAAAATCACACCACAGCATTATCTGCAGGCATCAAAGCAAATCATCCCTGTCCGAGAGACGAATGTTCCAGTCAGAGGGTTAATTGGAATAATATTGCTCTTAGGCACTTTTTGCCATCACTGACAGAATTCATAATTGTAGGGAAAATGTACAAATCATTTTGTAGTATGAAACATTCTTCAGGGTTATCTTATTCCAAAGTACAATTCTACTTTTTACATCAATTCACTTTAACAGTTCTTAGCTCCAAATAATGATAATTTCGTGTGATTCAGTTATTCATATATATTATTTAAGCAGCTAAATTTTATTACAAAGACATTTGATAATCAATAGCATTTTTATAAAACATCTTTTAAGAATGTGTTCCTTAAAATTTTTGTAGAATTTTGTTCTAGATATCTTTAGAAGTATAAATTGCACAAGTGGAATGAATACTGTGTTCTTGAATAACACAAAGAGAATCAACAGCTCTCGTTTTTTTAATTCATTACATGAATTGGCAAGGATATTCTGAATTAAAGTTATCACACAATAATTTCTTTGCTGGAAGATAATTAGTTTTCTAATTATATAAACCTGGTAATATTTAAGTCATATTAAAACACATTAAATTATTTGTGCATTTTTCATCCTCAAATCTTGAAAATAAAGTGATCTTCCTTATGATAAACAGCATAAATTTTTACATTGCATAAATAAGAATTTCTCAAACTGACTAAACCAGTGACTTTTATTTTTTTTGGACATTTATAATCATACCAAATCATATAGATTTCAAAACAGGGTTGTGACTCACTAATAGATTTAATAGAATTACATGCATTCTATGATCTCAGTCAGGTTTTAAAGTTACATTAAAATGAAACTACAGTTTTAAGGTTATGTTTTCTTTATGTGGGAGATGACTAGATGTTAAAAACAAAAGCAATTGTTGACATAATAGTAATTTTAAATCACATATAAATGAATGAGACTCTATAGATTGAACTAGCATTAACTTTTCAAATTTTCACTGAGCTTCAATTAGTAATGTTATTATAAAATATTAGATTGTTTAAATTTTATCAAAGATGTACGAGGTTGAGTCAAAAATTAAGTTTCCCCTGTTGTCAGAGTTTTGTATGAAAATCAAAAAATAAATTGAGACATTAAAGAAAAGACATAGCTTTATTTTTCCACATTAGTACCAAGTACATAGAAAAATTCAGTATTTCATACGGAAGCATTTACTTTTGTGTGGACTTTTTAGAGGTTGGAACCATCAATGCTACACAATACTGTGACACCCTATCAAAATTGAAGGGGGCGATTCAGAAAAAGCGGCCTGAGCTTCTCAAATCTGGCATTCTGTTGTTGGATGACAATGCAAAAACACACTCAGCGACAGCAACGCAAAACCATATTGCAACTCTTGGTTGGGAGTGCCTATATCACAGTCCTGATCTTGCACCAAGTGACTTTCATCTATTTCCAGCTTAGAAAAAGAATCTCGCCTGAAGTCGCATCGAAAACGATGCTGAAGTCAAACAAGCTGTTAAATGTTTCTTCCATATGCAAAGCCATGAATTTTTCCTGAAGAGCTTTTTGAAGCTTATCAAGCAGTATGACAAATGTCTCAATGTACTTGGTACTTATGTGGAAAAATAAAGTTACGTCTTATCTTTAATGTCTCTCATTCTATTTTTTGACTTTCATACACAACTCTGACCACGGTCGACAGGGGAAACTTATTTTTTGACTCACCCTCGTATTTCCTATTTTCATACATTTTTAAGCATGTTTTATCATATTTCAATCATAGATAAGAGATATCAGCAACTTACAAAATATTAAACTTACTGTCTTTAAAACAAGTAATAGATGCTGTTTATTGAAAATGTTTTGTAATAGTTGACCACCTTGTCTCATGGACATTTTAATGTGACAATTTGCTGTCTCTTCCTTATGATAGTCATTAATAACTGAAGGGTATATGACAATTACACTAATCCATGATTCTTCTGTCAGTCATAATACTTAGCAATAAATAAAAATAAGATTTTCGACAAAAAAAGCTATTACAGGAAAACCGAAGAAATATTTCATTTTTTCATGTATGAAACAAAATAATTATGCATGTAATTTACAATAAGACTTTTAATAAAACTATCCGCTAAATTTTGATAAATGTTATTTTTTAAAAATATTGAATGGTTTCCATTTAAAAATTAATGTGATACATATTTCTGTTTTAATTTGTTCAAAGAGGATGTTTTTACCACTTGTTTTTAAGTTGTGTTGAATGATGAAAAACCTTACTATACTAGAATATGGGGGTCATATATATGTATCATGCTGTATATGAATAGATGAATGGTATGACATGTTTTTCAGATTCATTTTAATATTCTCATCAATGATAGTTCACATGATTTTACATGTCATAGTTATACTCATATTTATGAGAGAAATTTAAATGTTGATTGTAGACTTTAAAGTTTGCCCAGCATAAAAATCTATCAATGCAATAGCTAGGAATAAATATGCTGCAGAATAGTATACTTCACTTATATACCCTTAAGTTTCATCATAATATTTTATTGATAAGTTAACATCAAAACCAGTTAAAATTTAAAAAAACTTTCTCACTCAATAAAAACTAATATTTCTATTTAATGATAGGAAAATATGGAATTATAATAATTAACAAATTAAATCTAAAATAATTTCAAAACTTTATTAAAAACTTGAAGAAATTGAACTTTAATGTATTAAAAGCGTACATAAATTTATTTAAAAATAATACACATACAAATACAACTTCTTAATGAATATAGAGGATAAAACTAATGACAATATATACAAAGCTCCTATCATGAAATTTAGCGAATAGTATGTTTTAACATATCACTCCTTTTAGTCTGACCTGTTGCAACTTTCTTTTTCTTAGGATCACTTGCAAAACAATTCCATAATCGTAAAGTTTCATCAGCCCCAGCGGATACCACAGTTGTCCCATCGGGGCTTAATGCCAAATTTAAAACTCTTGCTTTATGTCCTAGTAAAAAATATATATATATATATTTCAAAATGCTATAAAAAGGTAAAATCATAATTTGTTTTATTAATGTTAAAAAACTGACATTATAATAATCTTTTTGAAAAGTTTCAAATTTTTAACAAGGGATTCCAAGGATTAAAATTTTTAAAAATTCAGTGTAATATTTGAAGAAGGAAGGGGATAGGTCCATTCTCTCTAGGTTTAAAATAGAAGAGTGCAATGAGAATTAATAGCACACTGAATTTGAAAATATTACTATTTTTTCTGCACATCTGTAAAAGATATTGCACAAGAATTTATATATAATTAAAAAAAATTTTTGTAGATAATTTGTTGCTCATTTGAAAAATTTTGAAAAAGGATGCTTAGATTAAAAAGATAGTATAGTTATATTATTTTCTTTTGATTGTATCATGATTTTGTGTTGCATGTGAAGCTACTATCATGAATATTTCATTTGAGAATAATTAGGGGGAAAAAAAGGTTTTTTTTCTTAAGGCAACATAGTATCCAAAAAGTCATTAAAATATCACCATTTTTTTAATGCATTTTTGGGACATTTTTATATGTTTAACAATGAAAAAATTAAATAGCAGAAGCTGAAAGAAACCAATATACAGTTTAATGTAGGTTATGAGGTACCTTGTTGTAAAATATACCTACACTATGTCACCTTAAGAACCTAAGTGATAGATTAATATATTTTTCAATGATAGGATATTTAATCAGTAAATTTTCCAACATTAAAATAACTTAGGATGAAATATTTAAGTTCATACTGATACTCAACATAGCTAATAAAACTTGCATGTAATAACACATGGATCAAGATTCATTTTCTGTAATGTAATAAATTGACCAAAAATTTTTCTATGCAATTTCAATTAAGTAAGCGGCTTAAATACTTATGTCACTAATAAGAGAACCATAAGTGAAAAATTCAACATTCTTAAAATTATAAGTACTTCACTATTAGATGTTGACATATTTAGTTTTTCATTGTATCCAAGATATCATTTTTACATCAGCCTTTTTTAACCAGATAGTTATTTATCCTCTTTAAATCTATAAATTCTTTGATATATTATACTACTAAAATATTTCAATAAATATTTAAAAATAATTTTAAGAATTTATACAAAACTTAAAAAAGCATTTTCATACACAAAAAAATATATTCATACATAAAATCCAAAGAATAAATAATTTTTACCAGTTAATTCACAAACTTTCGTCATTGATGGATACTTCCATATAATTAGTTCATTATTTGCAAAACCATGACCAGATATAAGTTCTTTGTACTCTTTTGACCAAAGAATTGCACACACCTATAAAGAAATAAAATCTTTGAATCCAAATCTACTAGCATTGAAACTTGTTGAAAATCTATTTAGATAATATTAAAAGGCATATTTGCAAGGTATTTAAATAAATTTTAATGATCTTTTATACAAAAGTAATAATTCATACATAATATACTGGCAAGTAGTAAGTGAAGGGAATGCTATAATAATTATATTTCAATGTTTGAGAAAAGGAAAAAGGTTTAAAAATTATTGAAACATGGCTATAATTTTGAAACACTACACTCTGCTTAGTGAAAAATTATTTCTTTGCTTTAATATAAATAGAGCATTGCTTTGATTTCCTTTCCACAATAAATGTATTTATACTATTAAATACTACTAATACTATTATAAATAAGAAAATTATCAATAAGCTTTAAATTGCTGCTTATATATAATATTAATGGATTCTTTTCAGACTTCCAACTGTTTCGATTTAATTATTCAGCCTGCTTATTTTTATTTCTGCATGTTCCATGTTTAATTAATTATTAACCATCTGTTAACATGCTGAGGTTTTTATAAACAATATTCTTTCTATTTTCTTATGCAGAATGAAAATTTGTACTTATTAATCAAAGAAAATGGAATAGTTTCTAGTGAGTAATAGGAGTCTTTGAGAAAAATGCATGTATTGAAAAGGCTTTGAAACTGAACATGACATTTCCTTTAACATTGCAATTTTAAATGCTTTTATATACTTGCAACTGGTCTGAATTTTTAATTTGTTGGGATTTACTTTCTAGATATATAAAGATCTAGAAATTACATGATCAAAGCAAGAGTTTGATAAGTAAATAGTCTTTGATATGTATAAATATATAAAAGAAATATACATAAAAGTACTGATAAAGTAGAAATAAGAAGTCTTCGCCAAATAATCAAAGCTGATTAATGCATGTTCAGTCAGTTCGAAAACTGTGCTGAGAGAGAAATGTTGACTAGATGCATTGTTTTCTGGTGTATGCCTAATTATTAATTTTGAATAAAAATATGAAGGACATTTATTAAAGAGCAACTAGTTATTTGTCTATACGAGCTTATATTATTAATGAAAATAAACAAGATGTTGTCCATTTTAAGGTGAATCAATATTATTATTTGGTCAATCAAAAAGTAGCCTTTCATGTAAAAACTATAGAAAGATTCTTGGATTGTTAAATACTGAAACAAAAATATAGAGGCACTACTTATGTCATCATTTGGATTTACACCATGTTAAGTTCATGTGGTGTCAGAATACATGCAAAAAAAAAATTGAATCAATTTTAAAGGCTAAAAAAACTACTGGTAGCACCGAATCCTTCTACTGGTGAGGATACAGTGTTCTGAATTTTGTTGCATAGATAAGTTAATTAAGATTCTACAGTTTATGTTGTATTTAGATACTAGCTTTGGTAATTTATAGTTATACTTACATGTTTGCTAAATATGATTTTCCAACACATAACATGCTAGTAATAAAATTTGAGTTTATATTTTCCAATAATATGAATGTATATTTTAAGGTAACCAATAATTTTTAGATTTATTAATATTTTATATCTTTATCTCTAATTATTCACTTTAGAATCTAGAAATATCTTTACTTGAGATTTTGCATCAATTGCATTTAATGATGACCCAAGAGAACAATTCCAAAATCTAATATGCCTATCAGCTGTTCCTCCTCCAGATGCTAGGACATTTTGCTGCCATGGGCACCATGCAAGAGCCTACACAAAAACGTTTTTAATTAATAAACAATCCAAAATATAATTTTCTTAGCAAATATAATTTAATAAGAGATGTAGATAAAACAAAAACTCCTGCAAAAACTGTGATAAAAATATTAAAATGAAAATAATTTTTAAAAAAAAACATAAATAAAAAAAATACATAAATGTTATTTAAAATCAGAATGAATGTTCCAGTTTTATTAAAGATGATATTTTAGGCCTTTTACTAAGATTGAACAAATTTTTAAACATTACATTTTAATAAAAGTTCTGATAAGACTTTAATGAATTGTGAAAATTATCACTTTTATATATACAAGAGAAGGGACAAGGGAGATTCCAAGCACTATAAATTGAATGACATATAGATGGATATTTAAAGAAAAGTATCAAGTATTTTTTTAAAAAAAATACCAAGTATGCAAAGAAAATTTTAATGAATTAATAGTACCAAAACTGTGCCATTTTTGATAATGAAGTTTAATTCTCATGCATAAATAATGCAGATGTATTCATGTTAGAAATTTTTATCATAAAATTGAAAAGAACTACTAATAGTATAATTAAAGTTGATTAAATGATAAAAACTATTTCAAAAAGTTTTAATTAAATTCTTGTTTTTATAAGAATAGCAGACAAAATATTACTATGTTACATTTATTAATACAAAGAAAAAATTACCTTAACAGCAGCTTGATGCTCATTAAATGTATGTAATGGTGAAGCCTCAGATTGACCAATACCAGCATCAGAAGTCCAGATGTTAACCAGATTGTCATTCCCTCCAGATGCAAGATATCTACCATCTAATGACCATCTCAATCCACATATTTCTTGAGTATGACCAGCCAATGTACCAACATGATGATTCTCGGTTCTTACATCATGATGATGAATGGCTCCAGTTCGACATCCACTATAAATATAATACATATAAGAAAAAAATAAAAATTAAGAGAATCAAGATAAATGGCCAATATTGCTGATTAACAGATTAGGAAATTAAAATTATTACAAAATCATTTTCTGTTAATTTTTTGACACTATTTCTAAATTTAATTCAGGGAGCTCATTTTTTTAAATAAAAAAATAAAGTATGTATATATATATTAGTTTCCCATATAACTTTTAATTATATCATCTTTTCTTTTATCTATAACAGCAAAAAAATAATGAATATATTATTTAAATAAAATGTAGATACAATAAAAATGGAATATGTTCTCATTTTTTTACACGGTTCAACAGATATTTTATGAGCACATTTTATAATCACATTCAAATAAATAAGCAATCCTCCATTTTACAACATATTTTTTATCTTTTTTTACAGAGAAAAGATAAAAAATGAATAACTGATTATGTGCTTTTTGTTATGAAAAAATGTATTTGTATTTTGAAGACCATTACAAATAATGAAATTTTATGGAGTGAGAATTTACTTATATATTATACTTCAGTGAGGTTTAAATTATCTGAAATTAATATTTCTATAAAAGCTGTTTTATTACTGCATGCACTATCATATTACTTTGTTAATATTCAATAAATTATTTAAAAGTATTTTATTTTTTCCTGTTGTTAAAATATCAAATGAAAAAACAACAACAACACTTATCTAACTGACATATTTTATAAACGTCAACTATTTGTTAAAAATCTTCTGTTTGTTTAATTCAAATAAAGTTCAGTGTTTAGTCACATAAGCTAGTTTAATAATTGAATTAAAAATCCACACAGCATTGATATTTTTTCCCCAAAATAATGACTGTAAAAGGGAGCCCCCCCCCCCCCTGGTGCAATTCTATTAATGAGGCAACATTTGTCATAAAGTTTAAAAATATGAAATTAGATTAGTTCAAAAATGTATATTAATAATGTAATTTTTCCAGTTCTATATATAAAGTAAAAAATAATTAAGTTTAAACAAGGCAGCAAAAAATTGCAACATCTTTCAGAATTACTGAAAATGTTTCAGTTATTTCATCCCATAAGTGTATTTAGATATCTTTATTTTGAAATAATTAAATGGTAACTTGTTCATAATTTGGTAACTATCAAATTGTACAATTCATCACATTAATCAGTTTATTTGTAAGAAAATTTTTTTAAAAAATGCTAGAAAAAGTGAAAACTTAATGATCAAAATTACTAGTTTTATTTGACATTGTTGGCACAAAATCTTCATAATTACACTTGCATTTATTTTTGACTCTGACGTCACATAGACAGAAATTACTTCATTGGCTAATGACAAATCTAAATGTAAAGCACTGTCACAATTATATTCAAAAACATTCTATTAATTTTAATATTCAATAAAAAAATTTTGAATTATTCAGTCTGTAAATTCAAGAATATTTATTAAAATATCCAAATAAACTTGAAATATTGCAGAAAGAAAAAAATACAATGCTTCAGTAATACAAAACATTAATAAATTACATGATAGAATTGAAAAAATATAAGCCTGTCATAAAGATTAAAGACAACACACTTAAACCTTTCTCAAAAATTTATTAGTCATCAGAAATTTATTTAAAAAATTATAAGAGAAACTAGTTTTAAAAAAAATTCTTTAAAAAAAAGAAAAAATTTAATTTCTATAATCATTATATGGTACCTAATTACCTAGATAATATATAAGAATTCCATGACAGTGATGGTATACGAGATACATGACTTCTCATTGTTCGGATTTTTTTTTCTGTGGAAGCATCCCATAACTGAACCTCTGCCGAGCTTGTTCCTACTGCTAAAATGCTTCCTCCTGCAAGCCAAGACACAGAAGATATGTAATCATTTTGATCAGGCATCTCTGTAAGCATCTGGATATCTCCTGTACTTCCATTCCATAAATATAAAGACCCATGTAAAGCCACAGCAAGGATGTTTGTGGAGCTCCAGTCAATGAGGTTCAAATCTATATAAAATTTTTTGTAACACACCATTATAAAAAAACTTGCATAGGAAACTAATATTAAAAAGCAGATTTTCTCTTTGAAATGCATGTTTTATTAAGTATGAGTTAAAATAATTAAATTTTAAATGTTCCTTGATAAATTCTAACATGATTTAAGAAGCTTTTTAAAAAATGCAAAAGAAAGTAGGAAATCAATCAAATGCTGGCATACAAAAATGAAAATTTTACATCAATGTGATAAATTTCTACCAAATTATATTTATGTAGAATTAAAATATTTACAATAATCATCCAAAATTTCTGGTGCATCAAGAATTCGGTCAGAAGTTTGAGGTATATGCCGAGTAGCTTTCTTGGTTGAACCTGGATTCTTAGTAGAACTGTAAAGAATTTTTAGAACATTGGAATGGCCTGTAAAAGAAAGAGCAAACATCAGAACTTGGAAAATATCACAAGAGCCCCCAAGGAAAATAATAATTACATAGCTTTATTAACTTTACAGTAAGCATTTATTGAATTATCATAAGTGCTTTAAATATGGCATAGAAGGAGCTGGTTTTGATGCATTATAATAAAGATGGTTACCTCTCAGATTCCTCTTTTATCAAACAAAAATAAACAATCACACATAAATTAAATATTTCCTAAAGTTAAGACTTACTTTTATTCCAAACATTTTATAACTTACTTGCAAACATATGGTATTTGTCTAAAAAAAATATTTATAGGCAGAATCCAAGTAAAATTAATATATCAAAACTTTATAAAATATATATAATTTCAAATATTATCTCAAATAAAATAACAATTCAGTTACAAATATAAATGTAAAAAATATTTAGAAAATTTTACAGGAATGGTATGTTGGAAATTTTAATAAACCATTAAATGTAAAAATCTGTATAATTTATATAAATAATTCATAATAAATTTCTCTCAAAAACATCTGCAAGACAATGTCATCAAATACCATGATCAGATATTCATGCAACAAAAATAAAAAGGACATTACCAGAAGGAGCTTGAGGTGCTTTATTTTTATAAGCTAGAATTCGAAAGTTTGAAATATCTTCTCCAAGAATATTTTCACTCATTGCTCTCTTGAAATGAGAACTATTAGGACTTAAATTTTCTTCTGATTTTGATTTAGTAAGCTGAAAACAAACAAAGAGTACACATATAAGCTATTTTCTTTTATTTAGTTAAAATATATTTAATACATGAAATATATTTACACGTGTAGGATAAGTTATCAATTAATATTACTTGCTTACATAGTTCTTAAGCTGATTATAAAGCATATATCAATGTATAAATTTAAAATAAACATATATCAATAAAAATATATATAAAAATTTACTATCACTCATATTACAAAGATTTCCATTAAAAATATATAGATAATGTATAGATGCTTTTCTGTTATCTAGACCAAATTTCATCAACATTTCCAGGCCAAATCAATAAATATTATTTTCAACTACTGTTATTGAAGAAAATTTCTTTAAAAAGAAGATTTTCCACTTATTTTTCAAAATTTAAATTTACTATGCATGATGGAAATTTGGGACTTGCTTAGAATGGAGGAACACACACACAAGCTACAATATTTTCTCAAGAAAAATGTAACTTGTGTGTGGGGGGGGGGGGGCATGAAGCTTGATTTTGAGACAGCATATGATAAAGATGTAATCTTTCTGTCTTATGTTAGCAAAAGAGAAAACATGGTTAGAAACATAAAAAAAAAGTTCATCTTTCTTTAACATCTTTAAAATTGATTATATTCTTGGATTGTTAAGTCAATGCCTATGGTGATAAAAAGAATCTAGGTATTGCAGAACAAAATACTTTTATTTCTGTATATGATGGAAATATCTATCTAAGATGATTTTGTGACAAAAATGGGATATGTAGATTCAAGATATGAGATGTTTGCAGCTAATGTATTTGAAAAATTGAATTAACTGAAACATGGCAGGGAAAATAGTGGTTTTCACATGAATTGTGGAAGTACATAAAATCACTTAAAGCAGAAGTAGATCTATTTAAAGGCAAATAAGTGAAGGCAATTTTTGTCATTTTTCTTTATTAGGAAAACAAAGTATTTGAAAGTGTTTTTACTAAGATTAGGGATCATCTACAGCATTTAGAGGACAAGATTACATGTTTTTAGGACTTAAACAAAACTGAGACTAAATTTAATTTGCTTTTTTATCTGATATCAATGCAGTACTTGAGGAGCAGCAGATTGAACTTACTGAAATGTGACTTAAGACATCTTTTATATTTGTTATTGAAAATTTTCCATATATGAAGAAATTTGCTTGAAAAATTCTCTTTATTTAGGTCTATATATATTTGTGAGCAAAATTTTTCATGCTCTTGAAGATTAACAAGAGTAAACATAGATGATTCTTGACTAAAATTAATTTTACAAGCAAAGATGAAAATATCAACAACAATCTTAATCCCTGTTTTTTTTTTTTAAAAAAATCTTAGAGAAAAGTGATAGGGTACATTCTTCTCATTAAATTGATTCTCAAATGAAATATATGCCTGTAGCTATAAATGAAATGAATAAATTGAATAAAACTTCTATTATAATTAATTGATTGATTTTTATTGTACAATTTATACCCCTCTTGAAATGCAAAGATAAATATTGAATGCAATCATTTTAAAACTGCCGATCACTGCTTTCACAAAGTGGTCCCAAGTCAAAATAATTGCCAAGCTCTGGATTTAGAGCATTATTCTACAATAATCTTAGTGGTAGGTAACAAATATGCCTACTTATGAATATCACTTGTATTATATTTAATTACAAATCTAGTTTTTTTTTATTTTGATACTTAATTATTAATCTTTTTAGGATCTTTAAATATGTTTACATTAAATATTACTAATGTAAATCTTTCACATATCATAGAAAATAACAGATCATGATCTGAAAATCATAAAATTTTAATATTTGATTTCACAATTACAAAATATTCTAAAAAATATAGACTATCAGAACCATTAACATATACATTTTTTTAAAAGTAAAAATAATACAAAATTTTTTTGGCACTTATATATTGACCCCATGTCAGTGATTTATAGTCAAAAATTTTACAAGTTATGACAACCCATTTGATAGCATCCTAAGGACAATCATAAAAACTTGTTGAAATTCACTAAAAATTGCCAATTGCATGGGGCATAAATACTAAAGTTTTCTTAATAATTATTATAAAAACTTTAAATTCAATTACTGCAAAAATTTAACAAAATATTTTCAGATTTAAAATTGTTCCAATTATAATGTTATGACAAGTAGTAAAATAAAGAATCAAAGATACTATGTATCAATTACAGATCTCTATAAATTAACATGAACATTAAGAAAAATAGAAAAAAGTATAGAAAAATAAGTAAAATACAATTTTTGTATTAGTAAAATAGTACTATATTTTGATAATCTACACAAGAAAAGAGAGAAAATTAAGATGGAATTCTCAGTTATACTAGAAAATACAATACTTTTCAGTCAGTTGGGTGTAGACAATAAATTGTTAAATATTGCTATCGATCCTAGATGAAATATCATGCCAACTGCAACCCTTCAAATACTCTCAAATACAATTTTGGGCAGTAATTTTGTAAAATTTGTAACTAACAATAACTAATTTTTGGTTATGAATATTTTGCATATCATCACCAAAAAGTGCCAAATCTAAGGATTGCTGAGATGAAAAATAGAAATATGCAATTGCTTCAGAATGACTGCAGCTATAGCAGTGCCACCAAGCAGCAGCAGCCAAAGATGTGCAACACATATTAAATTTAATAGTAAAACATATTTGCAGCAGAGGAAATTGATTGAAAATAAAGTCAAACTATACATGGATGCTTTCAAATCAGAACACATAGCAGTACAGTTTATGATTGCAAAAGGTGAGCATAATCAAGACATTTATCAGCGAATGATGGCCATCTAACAAGCACTATTTAGGTTGTGGATGGCTGTGAACAACTGGTGTAAGTTTTTGAGAAGGGTAGAAAACAATATCAGATCTGTCAAGACCAGGCCAAGCAAACATTCTTTAACCCTTTGTTGCTGGTGATGAAATGTGTGTGTGTGTGTGTATGTGCGTGTGTGATCAGAGCTAATAAAAAAAAACATGACATCAGTGATGAACTCAATCTGAATAGAAGAACAGTTCACATTAACATCTATCAACATCTGCAGTACAGAAGAGTGTGAGGAATGGATATCAAAACAACTTATCCTTGATCATGAGACACAAGGAATTGGTCTGTCTCCAACACTTGATCTATTGTGAATAGGTTATCATATTTCCAGGAACACACTGCAGGTGACAAGTTCTGGCATTATCACTACACATCAAAGAACGTAATGGATACACATACCATCTCCTTCGCCAAAGAAATTGAAAGCAATGAGGACTACAAGGGAAGTGATGCTTTCATTTTTCTTCGAATAATGTGGATTACTCTTGATTTTCTTCCCCAAAGGCATATTATCAATTCAACACAATACTGCAGTACTCCAAATGGAAAGCAATCAAAAGCAAATGGCCAGGCCTCCTCATACAATAAGTGATCCTTTTCTATGACACAATGCCCACCCATACATCTCCTGTGAAACACAGAGGAGCTTAAAAAATTGGAACACTTGCCATACAGGTCATCCTGTGATTTCCACACCAGTGGGACACTTAAGAGAGCATTACAGGGGAAATGTTTCCATTCAGATGAAGTGAAGGAAGCTGTGCTTCCTCAAGAATTAACTGATCTTTCTACAGTGACAGCATAGACCTGCTACTGAAATCTGTGTTACAATGCCCAAGGGATTTCTTTTCATTACCAATAAAAAATGATGTTTTTTTTTAAATTCAAATTGTCCACTTTTCTTAAGGGTAACATGTGCCAATTGGTAATTAAAGCTTAAAATTGTAATGTGCTGTAAGCAGGGTAAGTTCTAATGTAATATTTATTATATTTTTGTAAAATTTTTGCTTTTGTTCATTTTGTCAAGTGATACTTAAAAGTATTTCATGTAATTTTTACCAGTCTAATCAAGGAGCCAGATTAATGGTAACCACAAATAACTATTATGCATAATATATGTAAATCGTACTATCGGTTATAGAGACCATGAATCCAAACACAGCAACAAAAAGAAAACACTACAAATTTTGTTCAATCATTGAGTTCACAGTGTATCTCATGAGATAATACCCTCATTGTTCCTGCTGGTGACAATGCAGAAAAGCAGTCACTAGTCCAAGGTCCTTATAACCAATAAATACCAAAACAAAACAAAAAAAACTGTCATCCACACCAGCTAAAAAATATTTTTTAAGGTTTTTCAAAATATTTTTACCTTTGATTATAGGTCACACATAAATTTAATTATATTACTACAGATTTAAAAAAAAAATGTTATAGAAAATAGAAATATGATCAGATATTAAAAATTTCTTACCAAATAATGCCCTAAATCAAAATGCATACTACTTCTATGAGGAATGAACCGATCCCCTTGGTCACGAGGACTTTTAGAACCAGAGCCACCTCTACCAGGAGTTATGCGCTTATTCCATTCCTCTGTAAAAAGAGCATTGTTTAAAAATCTTGAAAAAATTCAGAGCAATTGAATTTTTTAAGGATGGATTTATCATATGTATTATGCTTACAAATTGAAACTTTTTTTCACACAGAAACTTGTTAGCAGTTTTTTAATTCCCTAATTTAATAAAATTTGGTATTCATCCTAAAAGGTGTTCAAGTGAATCCCTCCTCCCTTCTTTCTCCCCAGATATATACTTTTTTTTATATAAGATTTTATTTTGGTACACCCCTCAACAAGAAAAATTTTTTGGTGCCAAAAGTGATGATAAATTTGTAAAAATGTCAAACATAATTTCTGATAAACCCTGTGCTTATACAACAGTTTAAAACTTTTTTTTTAACCAAAGAAAACACTGTATCTAAAGCCTATTTTGTTCTTTTTTTTATGATAAACTAGAATTTAAACACAGTGGGGGGGGGGGGAAAAAATACAAAAAGCTCATCTCATTTTTTTTTTTACTCTGGTATTGGAATTATCATCAAAAAGGAGAAAAACTGGATAATTATCTCAATGCCATAATGGAAGAATTTCTATTTTGGTCTTTTATTAAGCTGGGTTGGAGTTGTTAGCAAAAAGGAGAAAATGTGTATGATTTTCAACTAAAAGACTTTTGTTCTTTTTTGACATTGAACTGGAATCATCATCAGAAAGGAAGAAAGAAGCCTAAATAATTTTTCAAAAAAGTTTCATAACAATCGAAAAAAAATTCCCATTTCTTCATGGCATGTTTTCTTTACACCAGCAACAGATGTCGTTTTCAAGTTGTGACCTCATCTTGTTTCATTTTGTAATGGAAACTGCACTTTGGTGCATTTTTTTAAGGGGCAACAGATGTACCAAAATAAAATTTTTCTTTATTTTTCAGTTATTTTTTAAAGGTTCAGACTTACCAAGAGTTTTTTTAGGACTGGAAGGTACCTTTAATGATGCACTTTTATTAAGAGACATATTTATAAGAGTCGAATCATTACTAGATGTGTTAACAGACATGTTTGCAAAAGAATTCTCCAATGCCTTTCTCTGCCATCGTGGAACAGGTCCTCTGCTCAGAGGTGCATCAAACCTTAAAGCATTAGTAAGTTCATTTTCAAGATTAAAATGTGCCATATTCCAAAACCTAAAACAGAAAAACAGCTTTAGTTCCACAGGAGATGGAAAAAAAATAATATGAACTAATTTCTCAAAATTATGCTTCTACTTATAAAATATACTAATTTTTAGATTTAAAAGAAACTGATTGGCTTTAGAAAGCCTAGCCTAAACATTGGGATATTAACCTGGCTCTTCTTGCACAGGGTATGTCATACCCACTGCCTAACTTTTTTCGACTTCATCTAAACCTTTTTCGGAAAATGAATAGTTTCTCGTGTAGCTAGCTGACTTTAAGATCATATCCTTTGAGGAGCCTTAGCTTGTAGGCAAATTCTAAATATATATTTATAGATATCGACTCTTTGGGTATATCATACTCTGCATTTTAATTGCCATTGCAGTTCTAAATGCGTGATCACACCTTAAGATCTTTCTTAGGCAATGGTGCATTATTGCAGTGATGAAGAAATGTGATATTTAAATAATTTAATTGATACAGTATTTAATAGATATAGTACAACAGTCATATCAGACTGACTACCTGACAACATCTGCTCATGCACCTTAGGGTCCAAGGTCACTTATATCGAGTTTGGCACACAGTAAGCCTTGGTGCTCATGGGCTGTTGCGCCACTGAGTTAAATACAACAGTATTTTTGGAAGAAAAAAATCTCTTTGCGGGAATGATGAGAAAGAATTTAATGATGAAGAGTATAATAGCAAGTATGATTCTTCTACTGAAATCTATCCAAATAATTAAACTGAGGCAGCAATAATCATCCTTGATAAAATGACCGCATCATATTCAATGACTAGAAAATGTAATTGTTAGCCTATGACAATATTTTTTGTGTTGTTGAGCATTACAACAATAAATGTGCACAAATAATTTGTTAAGTACACAAAAACCACCAACTAAACATTGAATTAGATGCTGATTTATGAAGTGTTTTGGATTTTGATATACAGAAGAATGTAGAAACCAGCAAGCAATGCTTCTACGAAATTTCAAAAAAAAAATTCAGATCCAGTGAAAACATCGTACTCACTCCCGACGAAGACTAAAGGAGTGTATATATATATATATATAAGCAATGTATTGAATACCCTAATAAAAAGAAAAGAAAAACTAAATTGACGAGAGAAAAGTGTAATAAACATACTGCATTTCCTACTTTTCTTCTTTTTTCACCTTTGTATGTAAATTTTACGGTAAAAACAGAATGTAAAACCCTTGTGTATGAGATACCCTACATGTGATATCCCGTTCGTTTTTACGCGCGTGAAGTGCCGGGATAATATAACTTTGATATGTTACAGACTTACTTATTTAAGAAAAAAATTATCTTATAATTCATTTGAATTTTGGTAACGAGAAATTATGTAAGATCCGAACGGTAGTAGAAATAAATTTTCGATAGGGACCGAGTAACTAGGCTTGCATTTAGTTATATAATATTACGAATTCACTTAGATATTTAAATATGTATCAACAGAAAAATATGTTCCTAATAAACAAATAGAAGCATGATTCGGTTTAAAACAAAATAGTTATTCGCGTTTAATTTTAAGAAAATATGAGATTTGGCGTACGTTTTAAAAAAATGACTTACGAAAAGGAATTAATGTATACTAATTTCCGTCGATCAAATATATTTTATAAGATTTAAACTTGATGGATAGTGAAATCAAAGATTATTGCTAAAAGAGTTATACTCACTAAAAATACGCAAAAGTAAGAATTTTCTAAGAAAAAATATAAAATTCACAAATACATATATTTTCAAATTTACCACAGTAATTTGGAGTTGAGTTGGGCCTTAATAAAAGAGAAACGGAATACATACTTTTATAAATTATATGATTTCTAATTTATTTCACATAAGAAATTTATAACCATTAAATCTTCTTAATCAAAATAATTTCAATAAGGATTTCAAATCTGAATCGAAATTTTTACGATGATATTTGAATCACATAAGTGTTTTTCTCAATCTGAAGTGAAGTGAATGTAGGGAATCCGCGAAATTTCATGTTTTCATGCTGCCGGTAAATGTTCGAGAAGCAGGATAAAATTAGAAGCTAAAATTTTGAAAAAAAAGAATTTTATAGATAATTAAAATATTCAATAGTACGTCTTCACATTTGTTTTACAAAATAACTTTTTTATAGGATATTACTCGCTCCCAACATTCTTTCAATGTATTCATTTAGAAAGCCACCGCTTTACTTATTTTTACACCTTGATAGTAAATTTAAATATGACTATAAAGAGGGAAAACGTTTTTGTTAATATGCTGCATATAAGTTAATTAAATGCTTTCAGAATTCTGCTTGATTGCTTCATTTCAAATGTAGTTTTAGAACTTAAATGCCTAAGTGATCTTCATATTCATCATAGGGATTTTCAGAAATAAATATTTCTTCTATAGCCTATTTAAACAGAAGGGTATCACATTTGGATTTTCTTCGTGAATAAATTATGCTTTTAGAATTTTAATGCCTAAGTTATCTTTATAATCAGATTTTGTCTTATCTGGAGGTATATATTCATCATAGGGATTTTTTCAGAAATAAATATTCCTTCTATAGTCTATATCATTATATTACTAAATTTTTAAGGAGGAAGAGTATTGCAATTTGACTTTCTTCATGAATAAATTATGCTTATTTAATTTTTTTTTTTTATTTAGGAGAAATGAATATTTCTTCAATATTTAATCATTGAGATAAGTAAAATTGAAAGATTCAAACCAGAACCCAGTAAATATAATACCACTTGCTTATGCCCATCATAAACTTGGTAGTATTAATCTATGATTCTTTTATTGCTAACTTACATACTCATTCAGTACTTACATATTATTGCAACAATTGCCAACTCTATTAATAACTTGCCAAGTTGGCAACCCCGATTTCCTTAGTGTCATTTGCATTGAATTAGCAACCAAGTGCTTTGTTTCATATAATGTTGTGCCAATAGGTTGCAGTGATATGTAAGTACCCATCACTGGCATAGTTTATCCTGACTGGGCTCCGTATCAAAATTCTTAGGGGGAGAAGCTTTTTTAAAAAATAAATTTAAAGGATTGCATCAATAAAATTTATTTGAAAGTGTAACATTTCTGATACGTGTTGGTGCCCCATAGCATTGATACGGCGTTAGCTACGTCCTGGTACCCATCATTTTTTATTGTAAAAAAAGGTATTAAAACTTAGAATGGTTTCATTTAAAAACCCATAATTTTTTTATGCATTTTAGGACAATAAAATACGAATTTGTGAAAAATATTTTTTATATGTAAAGTATTCATACAATTTCAACAAAACAATAATTCATTTTTATAAATAAGATAGCAAGTTGTTAGACTTTAAAATTATTTTTGATTCAAATCTTAACATTAAAAATCAAAATCATCCATTTTTTTTTTTAAATATACAATTACTTTAACTAATCTAAATGTTTTATATAGGATTTTTAAAATATATATATTGTGTTAATTCTTTCTCTCACTCTAACAGAATGTACATTATGTTAGGTTTGCATTGGAATTTAGATAAGTACTAAATCTCATCTCTTAGCTGAAGTTGAAATTTAGATTTGTTACTAATATGTTTTAATCATTCAAATCAATGTTAATTTAACTAATAAAAATAAATTTTTTGACAAATTTATGTGCAAAAATGTTTTATGGTTTATTGGTACAATTATAATATAAGGATATGAAGTACAGCCGAAAATACTAATTATATAAAAAACTTTAAATTTTTCCTACTTATTTCTTTTGTAAGTCTGTGATGGGCAAATTATAGGCCAGATGCAACCCACTTATGGGTTCTATTGAGCTTGCCTTAAATTTCAAATTAGTACGAAAAATTTATATTTCAATAATTTAAGGAATATTCAGTTCAAAAATTTCCATAGAAATTTGCATATGCAAAATATAGTCATGCATATTTATATAGAAAGTTTGTTATTACTGATTTGGTTTTTACAAATAATTTGGTTTTCCTTGTTTATTTTACATTTATAAAATAAGATAAATACTACTCATTTACATTTATTATTGGTACTTGTGTATCATACCATAAATTTCATTAAACAAAAAGACATCAATTAAAAAAATGTCGCTGAATGCTTTCTTCCTTATTACTGTAATTGAATGTACATAGGAATGGTTTCTACTCTTGGCTGTATGTCATGGCATTTGGTGATGTTTTTTGATTTGTTAAAACTGGTTGATGGTTTATATATATAATATGTAAAAATTAGGAATTAAAAGAAAAACTTTATACTTGCATATTATCGCAATCTATTGGCAACATGTGAAATGAAGCACATGATTGCCAATTCAGCTCATACGATATGTGTGAAATTGGGGTTGCCAACTTGGCGAGTTATTTTGAACATTGGCAATTGTTGGAATAATACATAAGTACTATTTTTTTTTTCATTATTTTTTCTCCCACTTTTGACTTTCCTTTAATTGATCATGAAATTCTGCAACGTTCATTTAAAAACTGTTACATAATATTACCTCCGAATTTTTTAGGGTATGAAAAAAAAAAGATTTTGATTTTTCTAATATAAGATTTCAGTTTTAAACAAAGGAAAAGTCAGTGATAAAAAATTATAGTTTAAAAAAACTAAAAAGCACGCTTTTATGGTTAATCAAAGTAAAAAATAAATAAGAATTATTTCTAATATAATAAAATGATTAACGAGAAAATTAATGTCATTAGGTTAAAAGCGTAGGGTGCTCGATATCAATTGTTAGAATTTCATACTAGTTCTATTTCGAAATCCAGAGTTTGTGTAAAAATGTAGTACAAAGCACCCCATGCTTTTACCCCAATGACATTAATTTTCTCGTTAATCATTTTATTATATTAAGAATTATTTTTTTACTTTTTAGTATGATTAACCACACACACATAAAAGTATATATTTTAGTTTTTTTAAACTATCATTTATTTTTCGTTTTTTAGTTCGATCTACAGTAAAAACATGTATTTTTAGTTTTTTAAACTATCATTTATTCATTGATGAATTAACCTTAATGAGTCATTTTTTTAGAATCTGGGATACCCATTGGCATCCTATCTGCGTCGATACGGCCCGGTTTGCAAAACGTAGGATCAGCCATCTGAAGGAAATCTGGAAGAGCTAAGTTTGAAATATTTCATGCGAAAGAAGGTGTTAAGTCAATGATATTTTTTACTAAAAAGAGCTTAATATTCTCTCTGAAACTTACATTTTATTCCGGTGACCTCTGAATCAATTCTCAGCTGTTTTGGTAAAATGAAGCAATGAATAATGTTTCATTTCTCAGATGCAACAAGAGGATTTAGAAAAAACAGACTTTACATGCACAAGTCTTTTTTTTTATTTTTTATTTCTATTTTCAGAAAAACTAAAAATTGTTTACATAATAGTAAGAAATAGTTGATGCATATTTTCTTGCTTTTTTAGGGTTGTAACTTAATTTTTAGTTGCCAGATCTGGAAATGGGATCTTGAATTAGTCGCCATATCTGGAAATATTTTATGGAATTAGTCGCCAAATCTGGAAATGGTATAATTAATTAGTCGCCAAATCTGGAAATCGTTATTTTTGATGATCCTGATCAAGACAATGGAACAAAATTAAGAAATTATTGTATTGTCATCGGTCCTTGACAAGTGTGTAAAATTTCGAATTAATCTGACCTTTTAAAGTGGGTAAAATTCGAGTTCAAAGATTCCATTACGTACAAGGAAAACTTATAAAAGCGTGTTAAAAATACCTTGCTTTGGAGATTTTTTTCATTTTTGTTAGTTAACTGTAATTCTCATAAGAACTGGGTTGTTTTTTTAGTATTATGATTATTCTATCGACATAAAAAGCAAATATTATTATTAATTTCATAAATTCATTAGTGAACAAAAATATTTGTCCAAGGTCCAATCCAAGTGTTTAAACAGTAATAATTCAAAAAAGTTCACAAAATATATTAAATGATTTACATGAGGACATATTGTAATTCAGAAGGGATAATTATTAATTTAAAAACATGAATTAATGAAGTAATAATTATATAAATAAAAGATTGAGATTTTGTCTCTCTATAAAAGGGGGGAAAAGTTTTATTTAATATTTTAGAATAAAAATCAGCCTGAAATATTTTCTTGTATCTACAAAGTATTGTTTTATGTATGCAAATACTATACTGATTCATCTCTTGTATTATTATTTTCCATTTTACTTTGTCCTATTTCAAAATATATATTCTTTTCGTTGTTCAGTGTTAAGCTATGTATTTTGGCTGAATTTATAGGTTATTTTATTTCATCGGGAGCTACATTCAGTCTGAATGAACAAAGTTCTTCTATATTCATTTGAGATATCTTACAGTAATCATCTAAATAAATTTTAATATAAAAGTGAAAATAAAAAAGAACCGTTTTATAGTTTACAGCAGTAATTTTGTAAGCCTAAAATGTTTTGCTTTTATAAAATTATTTTTCTTTAAAAAAAAAATTGATAGGTAAAAAGCAATTGCTTTCATTATTTATATATATAATTGCTATAAATTTCCATATGTATTCATTCTTACTTTGCATAATTCTATATGATTTGTGTTCATTTTAACAAAGCTTTTCATGTAGCTGATAATAAAATTTGTTATTTATAGATTTTTCATTTCGTTTTTACAGAGATGGAGATATCTATACCTTACAAAAACAAAGTAATACCAGCTGTTATCAGCTGTTTGTCATTAAAAAAGATGGATTTGAATAAGAGAATTGTTCTTACTCATGGAGCTGGTGGGGATTTAAAAACACCCCAGTTAAGTGCAATGGCATCTTTTTTTGCAGATCAAGAATTTGCTATTTTGCGCTTTACTTGCAAAGGTCTAAATATTAAATATCGAATTAATGTCTTCACAAATGTACTTGTAAGTAAATTTATAAAATTTTTCTATATTCACTGTATAACTTCACAAAAATTATATATTTAGAATATTATAATATATCATCTTAAATATAAGTGAAACATTAGAATTCAAAACAAAGTTGTTTTTACACCATAAATTTAATTTGAAATTGTGTTATGTAAGGAATTTTACTATTTATGTATGAAATTGTTTGATGAAAATGTTAGTGTATAAAAGGCTTCTCATAATGAAAAATCTACACGTAAGGATAAAATAGCACTTTTCAGTTAGTAATTTTTTTTTTCAAAAAATTTGTTAGTTAAAAGGACATTAATCCTTTTTAGAAAAAGGAAATGGGAATTTTACATTACAGATTGTTATGATACATATCAACTGATTTGTTCTTTATTAACACACTTAGGAGCAACAAGTAGGCTTTTGACAACAGATTTAATAATTTTAAACAACAGTGAAATTACAAAGACAATCCTGAGCTAAGACCTAGCTTCCACACCACATTAACATAACCATTTTTTTTCCTGTGCTAAAGATAATTTTTATAGATATAACATTTGAAAAATATTCATTGTAAGAAAGAAATAACAGTAAAGTGTAAGAGCAATAAAATCCATTTTTAAATTAATTCTGTACTGGAAATTCAATTTTAAACTGAGGTCAGATGGCAGTGATAACATATAAGTTTATCTCCTAACTTGCCACACCACAAGATGATATTAACAAGGAGAGGGCACGACTAAGGAAATTCATTTCGGGTCGAGACTTGGTGTATTAGTAGTACTCCTTTAGGGTGTTCAACCCTTAAAGTAATTCCGTCGAATGGCCAGTCAATTCGGTGAAAACAGCGTTCGAAATTCATGCTTAGCTTTTATACAATTAAGTTTCAATTTTTTTCACCGGCCCAGTGGCTCGATTGGTAAATCGTCTGCCTTCAATGTGGTTGGATCCGAGTTCGAATCACGCGAAAAACTTTTTTCCTTCAATTCCTTTAATTATTTTTTTAAATTAAATAAATTTATTTATTAAAGGTTTATTAAATATTGAATGGTATTTATGTAATTATTTTGTATTTTATAAATTAAAAAAATAAGTAAATAAATATGTTATTTAAAACTATTATTAATTAAAATTACTTAAACTTAATTGTTGATTAAAATTACTTAAAATTAATTATTAACTAAAATAACTTAAAATTATTATTAACTAAAATTGATTATTAATTAAAACTACTTAAAATTATTATTAATTAAAATTACTTAAAAGTATTATTGATTAAAATTACTTAAAAGCATTATTGATTAAAATTATTTAAAAGTATTAGTAATTAAAATTATTTAAAAGTATTAGTAGTTAAAATTACTTAAAAATATTTTTAATTAAAATTAATTATTTAAAATTAATATTATTTAAAAGTGATTAATTAATGTTATTTTTAAAATATGTAATTAATGTTAATTAAAATAATTAATTAATATTAATTACAATTCATTAATTACTATTAATTAAAAATATTAAAATTATTTAAATACAATTATTAAAATTATTAAATAATTTTTTAAAAATTAAATAGATTTATTTCAAAAGCACTTAAGTATTTCATATAATTACGAAATAGTTAATTTAATAATAATAAATTTTATAAATTATTTTATATATACATATAACATTTCATTTATAGTATATTGTATTTCACATTATAAAACTATTTATAAATAATTTTTTATGTAAAAATATCATTTAATATTTATTATATATTTTATTATTTATTTATATAAAAATTTGTTTATTAAACATTATATAAATATTCATATGATTAGTAATTTTTTTTACTGTATAAAATGCAAAATAATTGCATAGAATATCATTTAATATTTAATAAACCTTTCATAAATAAATTTATTTATTTAAAAAAATAATTAAAGGAATTTTAAAAAAAAATGTTTTTCGCTAGATTCGAACTCGGATCCAACCGCATTGAAGGCAGACGATTTACCAATCAAGCCACTGGGCCGGTGAAAAAAATTGAAACTTAATTGTATAAAAGCTAAGCATGAATTTCGAACGCTGTTTTCTCCGAATTGACTGGCTATTCGACGGAATTACATTAAGGGATGAACACCCTAAAGGAGTACTTCTATTACACCAAGTCTCAACCCGAAATGAATTTCCTTAGTCATGCCCTCTCCTTGTAAGACCCAGTTCCATTACTTTGCCCTGATTGTTTGAATGACAAACTTGTGGCGGGAATAAGGGTCAAACTTGTGGGTTGACTTGAATATTGTTTGCCAAGAAACTCACAAAACCATGACCACTTAGCTACCATATGCACTTGATAATTCTAATACTAAATACATATTTACAAGAAAATCTAACCATATACATACAAACTAATACCGGTTTGGCGGTGTAGTTGGTTAGGCACTGGCCTTGTATGCCCAAGTTTGCAGGTTCAATCCTGGCCCAAGTCTGTAGGTTTTCATGATGCAGAAAATCGAACAGTGTTCATGTCATATGATTATGCAGTATGTTAAAAATCCCTCGAGTTCCTGTTTTACTGGGGTGCTCCTGGCAAAATTAAAATTCCTATCGTCAGAACTCAAGTGCCACCCCCGGGAAAAAAACTGGCAATCCAAATCACATTGTGGCAATTGGTATCCATCCACATGGTACCCCACTAAAAAGTGATGGAATGCACCAAGTCTGCAATAATAATTACTAATACACAGCCCCATTTGAAAGAAAAAATATACAAACTAACATAAATAGAAAAAGAAATACTTTGTGTATGAGTTAAAATGCTTCCAGTTTATACTTATAATATAAAGTTAACTTTTTTGTATCTATAGATGTATCTGAATAAAGAATATAATCCAAAAGGAATTTTTATTGGTGGTAAGTGAAGAAATATTTTTTTATTCTATAATTGTGTAATTTTTTTAAATGATAGATATAAAGTCTATACATACACATAACATTTAAAAAAAAAGTATATAATCATACATTTTTAAAACATAAAAAAATGTATATAAATGTTTTGTTGTAGGCAGATCAATGGGAGCAAGAGCAGCTGTACTCATAACTTTAGATACTGACTATCTCCAAAATAGTTCTGTATTTAAAAAAATCTTGGGAGTTATTTGTCTATCATATCCACTCCATAAAGCTGGTAACACAAGTGATTTGAGGGATGAACCACTCAAAAAATCAAAATTGCCTGTATTTTTCTTAAGTGGAACAAAAGATGAAATGTGTGAAAAGAAAATATTTGAAAAAGTGTTGATCAGTATAAAATCACCTTATAAACTTCACTGGCTTGATGGATGTAATCATTCAGCAAAACCAATTAATGATTACCAAGACGAAATGTACAGAATAGCATTTAATGAAATTTTACAATGGTGTTTATCAATCAGTAATAATGTATGAATTGTCAATGAATCTACTTTTCATGTGTAATTGTAAATATGTGTGTTTAAAAAGTAAATTTTTTACCTTATATACTTTTCCGTTATTTTATAGCAAAGTTATCAAATTATTAACATTTACTTCCTAGTTTTATGACATTCATAACTGAAAACTACAAATCTACCAACCTTTTAGTATTAAATTATAGTATTATTCACCTCTTTAAAATAGCCAATACATTACATATGAATTTTTATAGTGAAATTTCAAGTATTAAAAAGCATATGTATAAATATAGTCATGTGTTTTTATGAAATATCTTTCTTCAATGAACCATTGGCAAATTAATAAGTTATTATTGCAATTTAAAATTTAAGGAAAAATAAAATGTGATATATTATTTTAAAGCCCATGGCATACTGAAGAGAGACTAGGATATTTTTATTTTTAAACAATTGTTTCTAGACTGAATTATTTTAATTTATGTACAGCCAAGTTCTGTTGCATTTTACAAAATTCCCTTTTTTTTTTGCTATTTTATACCAATTCAAACATGCAATTAGATATGCTATTAGTATTTCAACTCTCGTATTTGACCATCAAACAAGTGTCAGAAAATTGAAAGATATGATGCAAATTACTTTAAAATTGATTTACGCAATTTATTTGCAGATTACACAGAAATCGGCACTCAGACAAATAAAATCTACTGACAATTGTTGAAAAATAACATAGGGTTACAATGAAAAAATACAAGAGCAGTGATAGCTGAACTTAATGTATTTTTTGGTGCTGATTTCAGAAATAATAATGAAAATTTTCCATCATGTCACATTTTTTTGAAAAATTTAATTTTACTTGGATTTTCATGCACATTTACCAAAATTTTTTACAGCGTTGCATTTCTTCCCTCCTTGGCTGACCTTCATTCAACCTTCGTGAAATGAACAGAATCTTGTGACATCTTTACTTTGTCTTCCTTCTCTTCCTGTCACAATATTTCTGTATTAATAGCATCACTCAAATCATTAACTTAGATCCTTATCTTGACTTGATAACGCAGGAACTGTCACTCGTCTGGATTGATTCTGAACGTAAGCTGAGATTTTGAACTTCGTTTAAATTTTTCTTTCATGTGTAATTTACTGTAGTGCATGTATTGCATAAGTGGGAGCTTCATTTCAGAAACATTTTTAACAGTTGTGTTTATTTCTGTGCATTTCGTGAAACATGGCTTTGAATTCGAGATGTTGCAAAAATTTGCCAGATGACTTTTGTTACATATACGGCGAATATAGTTTAATTAAAAATCGCATGAGAAGCATTACAGACCATGTAAAACAACTTCTATCTTGTGTATTGTGGCATGAAATTTTAAGAGCAAGACAAATTGTGGGCTCATAAAATCTGTGTAAAGTGTCTAAACGATCTACGCTTCTGACTCAAAGGAAAGATGACTGCTGTATGATTTGAAGTTTCTATGACATAGAGGAAGCCAAAAAATCACTCTGATGATTGTTACTTTTGTTCTTGTCTTATCCATAGGTATAACCGCAAAAATAAAAAGCTGATATCTTATTCTGATAATATTCCATCAACCATATGTCTCTTCCAACTGAGTTGCAAAACATTTCCAGGTATATCCAAAGCCAAGTTGACAGAGGGAATCTTTGTTGGTCTAGATATTCACAAGCTTATGAAGGATAACGAATTTGAGACTGGCATGATAGCAAAGGAAGCATGAATTATTTTCAAAGATGTTATCAAAATGTTTCTTGGCAATTGCAAGGATCCTGACTGTAAAAGAATTGCAATGAATAAGCTAGAGAAATTTCATGAGTGTGAAAATACATTTCCTTCACTCACATGAGGACTTTACCCCCAAAACTTTAGGGTTAGTCAGTAAAGAACAGGGGGAAAGGTTCCATCAAGTTTTCAAAGATATAGAGTGCAAATATTAAGGAAGAATGGACCAAACTATTGTTGGATGTTAAACGAGATAGGCCTGAGATTAAATATAAAAGAAGAACGTTAAAAAGAAGTTTCTAAGGAAAAAGAGAATGTACCCAAAGAGAAACTTTATTTCTTTTGTTTTCTTGCATATTTTAAAATAATCAAAATTATATGTACACAAGCATAATTTTTGCTCTCCTTGGTCAATCATCTATTTTATGTAAAAACAATTTAAAATAGTGTGTTGGTGATTTTCTTTTGTAAATTATACCAGTAATTGGTTGTAAAAGGAATTTTTTGTTTTTCCCATGATCAAAGACAGCCTGTGAGGTCTAGAAACAATGGTTTTCATCTAATTGCTGAGAAATTAATTTGCTTCACCAAGAACCAATATTTACATAGATTTAACTGAATAAAAACCACTGTTGCCAAATTGCCCAGGCTAAATTGTTCAAGAAAATTCCTTATAAAATAGGGTTTTAGCAAAAATATTGATATTGATTTTACAAAAAATCCTGACGTGATGAGAAAAAATGGAAGTCGGTTTCAAAATCTCTCAGCACACTCAATAATACAAAAAAAATCACTAAAACATTTTTTGTATTTTTCCAAAACTTTAATTTTGTACCCCTGTGTGATTATTATATTTTTCAATAATTGAAAAATTGATAGAATTAATCACTGATCAAAGTTTAGTAAAAAGATTCAATTAAACTGCTTAAAAGTTCTATTAAAGCATTAAACAAAAACCTGATAAAATGTTTACATCTTTTTTAGATTTGGAGACACTTTGGGTTTACACAGCAATTGATTTTTGCTATAAGCACATTAAAATTTGCAAATACTTTTCCTGAAACCCTGTCCAATACCAAGGAATTGTTTTATGTAACAATATTTCTACAGTACGAGCTTTCTCTTTTGTTAAAAATCTGTGCATGTACTATATTCAGCATTTGCATATAACTTATATATTACCCATTGTTGTCCTCTGCTTAAATTGACTTTTGCGTTTTAATGATTCAGAATATATTAATGAACATATTGCCCAGATAAAGCATGGGAAACTTATTTTCTAGGTCAGGGGTGGCTAACATTTTGTATAATAGATCACCTTTTTCTAATTTAAATGTGTCACAATCAACTTGTCAGGGTTTTAGAAAGTGGTTTTTTTATCATCCAGTCTATTCAGTGTCTAATCTAAAAATTAGCTTTGCAATTCACATGTTTGTCACCCTGTGTTTTTAAATGGAACAAATTAAGTAATCTACTGTTTTACTAGGTAATGTGCACAATTAATAGCTTGTGCACCTTAATGTAACATAGATATTAAATTCTTCAATAAAATATTATTTAACTAAACATTTTTTTAAATATCAAATGTTGGCAGGTTTACTGGGCCATTAGTATCAATAAGTTACAATTCTTAAAACATAAGTGATATTTTATTTATTAACTATCCTGAAAAAATCAACTACACACCAAAATGAAGTTTTTCAAAGTTTATATATTTTCATTTATTCATAATCTTATCTTACTTATATAGCATATAATTACACATAATTTTTAAAAATGAAATTGTGTATTAAATCAGCTAGTAGAAACCAAATGTTCAAATAAGAAATTTTAATGAAGCATAATTATACTCATTATTGATTAATAAATTTTTTAATTAAAAATTTTAATGTGCAAAGATTAGAAGAATATGTAAAATGCAGTATTCTATTTTGAATTTTTATTAAATAAAAATTAAAAAATAAATTTATTTTTCAAGCTTCTTTGTTCTGTAAGGTATGAAAATAATCACTGTGGTTTGCATACAATTAAAACAGCTGACGGAACTAATCCTATAAAAAAGAAAAAGATATTTTAAATATATTTCATATTTTTTTTTAAATCCATAAAAATTAACTCTCTATGTTCTCAACTTTTTTAAAATTAAGTATAAAAACAAAGATGAAAATAAAGAAAAAAATTAATTCAGAAATTTTAATTGCAACTGTCTTCATTTGTAGCTTTAAAGTAGTTTTGAACTGAAAATTCACAAATCAATCAAATGAAATTAGAGATAGCTAGGATTTAATATCAGTCAGGAATTTTACTAAATTCTAATGATTTTAATATTTTAATTGAGTTCCAAACCATAGAAAAAACATGAGGCATTCATAAATGATACAATAAAAGAAATGACAAGCTAAGAGATTGCATATTTCCAAATAAATATATATTTTAAAATGCAGACAAAAAATATGTTTCACATTCTAGAAGCTTTAGTTCCTAAACAAGTCAGAAAATTTTAATTAAAAAAAAATCTGCTTCAAGTTATTAAAAAAAATGCCTAAAAATTAATTTATTATTGCAGATATTGAATGTTTATTGTATTTCAATTTCACATCACAAGTCATTTAACATTAAAAAATAAGGGTTTAAAAATTTCAGGAAAATTCTAAGCCTTAACCAAAACTTTTAAATCAAGGCTGGCCCTGAACAAAAGTGGGCCTTGAGACAAATTTCATAAATTAAAATTCACCATAATTAAAGTTGCACAAGGATTTGAAAGATTATAAATAAAACATTCTTAGTCACATGCAAAACAATTTGCTAGTTTGTTTATGAAACTTAATATAACCTAACGGCATTTCCCCTATCAAATTCTGTCATATAATCACACAATAAAGCAATCAAAATTTCCTAGAAGCAACAAATAGTCTTTTGATGAGTTTATATCTAATTATGATTTTAAATTCTAGAAACTAATGATTCTCTAAAGCACACACAGTGATTTTCAATTTTTTTTTGTTTGTAAGTTTTTGCAATACACTTTTAACAATTTCAAAATTTTACTTATCTATACAAAATAATTTATGATAATTTTCAATGTTAAATAAAATAATATGTACAAGACAAAATGTTTGAGTAATCATAAAAATACATTTAATGCAAAATTTGAGTTTGATGATTTTTAATAATTTCGTTTATATTTGGTAATAAAAGTGATAATACCACTTTCATTTCGTCACCTACATTTAAAAGTTTCAATCTTTTTTCATTTTTCTGTTTGTTGATGCTGAAAATCTGAATTCACACAAATGAGATGTATAGAAAATTGTAACAATATTTTTAAAGCATTTTTGGCCCCATTATGGGATAATCGCTCCTAACTTTAATCCAAAATTAATTGATTGACTCCTCTGAATGTTTTGAAGTTTAATCTTGATTATTACAGAGCGAAATTAGTTCTTCCTCTTCATTCAAAGTTAACTCATATACAGTTCAATTCATTATCACAAACAGATTACGAACCCAATCAATTTTTTTTATACCTAAATTTGGGAGGAAATGAATAACTCTCTCCTCTAGTGATGTTAAATGGTCAATAACAATTTTATGGTTTATTTTTTTAAAATGGCCAAATGATTTGGTTCTGAAATTTTATATATATATTCTCTTCTCAGAGTAAAATAGTTCATTTTAAAAAAAAATTGGTAGCATAGTGGTCGAGAAAATTTTCTGATAATCTGAATTTTCAAACAGTGTTTTATCTTTTAATTTATTTAAGTGAATCGATATTTTGGTAAATAGTTGTTTTTGACTATGCAATCCAAAAAATAATTTTAAAACTCTGTACTTTTTAAAAACTACAAATTTTGATTAATAACATTAATTTAAAAAAAAAACATTATTTAAAACTTTGACATAAAATTTCATAGTAAAGTTAATTAAAAAAAATTTTTTTTACCTAAACTGTTAAGGGGTGCATTCATATCTTCTTCTGTGAACACTTTCTTAGGAAAATTAGTCATTAAAGAAAATGGAGCTGAGCCATCAGTACGATTCATTTGAACAAATAATCGAACAGCAGCTAATTCTTCATTTGGGCGAAATGTATGAGTCAAACATTGTCCATTCGTAAGTCTAACCTATTTATAAAAAAATATAAAAAACTAAAGTAACCTTTCAACTGCATAATTAAAATAAAATTTAGAACATATCTAGTTTTGAAAAGATTAAAAATAAATAAAATTCTGCTTATAAATCATATATAAAGAGTGTTAAACATTTAACATATAAAAAAAGAATACAACTAATGAAAAATTAAAAAAAATTTTAAGATGTTCAAGTCTGATTACAACTCTCATATAACCGATTTTAAAAAAATTAAAAGTTCATTTTATAACTTTTGCAGTAATTCTCAAATTCTTTCCTTTCTATTTAGCTCTCAATCATTTTTTCCTGATACACAATTAAAGACTAAATAGAAATTTTCAGATTTTTTTCCCCCTATAATTCCCAGCTTTGATAATTTTAACTTACAACTTTTCAGAATTTTATTACACTTAAAAAACAAATAATAGTTTACGAATAATTTACCATGTAATTACATTACATGTTTTTTAAAATTTCTATAACATAATATTCCAAGTAAAAACTTATTATGGATGTTAATTATTGCAAAACAATAATATACTACAACACATACAGAAATACCAAAGCATGTGTAAACTTTGCACAAAAAATTGGAGTCACCACCCCAAAAAGAAATCTGCTTTAAATATGTCAATGCCTCTCCTCCAGTATAAAGGAGCTTTATAGGTTTGAAGTTTCAGTTTTCACAGATACAAAAATCTAATATCACTCTTATAACATTAAATGTTTTTCATGCTCTTTCTATACATTATATCAAGTACTTTTCAAAACTGATATACAAACTTTTTAACAAAATATATAAATATATATTCCTTAATAATATTTTCTCTACGGGTCACATAACATTTGCACTAACTTAATATATGTTAATTTAAATCAATTTGTAAATAGTATTTAAAAAATTGTAATTGAACAAATTTGAATAAAATTTCAATAAAATTTAAAAAATGCCATGACAAATGAAGAACACAGAAAATATTCTCAACTATAAACATTTTTCCTGAAGCCCAGTGGCAGAGTCGTTAGTGCATCATGCTTCCACACCACAGGTCCGAGGTTAAAACCCCGGGCTGGGCAAGGTTGACTCAGCCTTTCATCCCTTCAGAGGGTCAATAAATAAGCATCAAGCTTGCTTGGGAAATTAACACTGGGGATTTCGAAAATTAAGATAGTATTCCTTATTTCTTTAAAATAAATACAATGATTTATACCTGAATTCTGCATTCATCATAAGTTTGGCTAGGAGCAGGAGAAACAATTTCTTTCTCTGGAACAGTTGGTGAGGTTGCTGGAGGAGCAGCCATACCAAATTTTTCTCTTCTAGCTTGCTTATCTCGCTCTATTTGCTCTAAAACACGCTGTCTAAAATATAAAAGTAAATTGTACTGGTGCAAAAAAAAAATCTATTCATACAAACCAAACATATATTACAATTTGTATTTATTTTATTTAAGGTATTTATTATATTCAAATGTAGTACTTTAAAGATTACATGCCGATAGAATTAATAACTATCAAAATATTTTGGAGACTCAATGTGGGACTATATGAACAGTTTTCTTTGAAAGTGGTGTACATCTATTCTTGACAAAAAGTTATTTATCGTTAACATTGAATGCAATCTGATATCTTTTTATCTATGAATAGTTCCTCAAAAAATCCTTCAAAATTTTCATCATTTTATCAATATAAAATTTACATAGTTAATAAAATTACTTCGAAAGTGGTTAATATCTGCATTTTATATAGAATGCACTTACACTACTTTCAAAGAAAACAGCTCATATATACAAAGAAGAAATTGAACAAGGAGTGTTTGGACAGCTGTACTGGAAAAACTAATGGCCAATTGCAACCAAATTTGATGGTCACTACCAAGAAAGTAGTTTTAGATTTAAGATAAAAGAGAAAAAAAATAGCCTACATTATTATTGCTAAGAAGGAGGAATAGAACTGTATTGCAGGTAACCTGCCCAGTGGTAATAAATATTAATGTACAACTGGATATGAAATAATATTTAAAAATAAAATTAATGAAATATAATAGCATTGAAGAAGCTAATCAATATTTTAATTGAAATCAAATGCAAAAGAATTTCTGAGTAAATATGACTCCCTTTGTTCTCGAACACTTTCTCCCAAAAATTAAGCAATGGGAAACAAATAATCTGAGCCAAAATGTAGAAACATATTGCAAAATTCTCTTTAATAAGACAGCTAGGTTTGAAATGCTGTCTTTGTAAAAGAGGTTCTTTAAGCCCAGTCAATCAAAGCTGCTAATCAACCTTTCATAAGACAATGCAATTGTTGAAATGATCGAATTGAGAAGTCCCAGACCAAATATGTGTGCCTAGAGATAGTAAGAGTATATGTCACTGACCATGTAAGACAGTATTTTTTTTTAAAGTAAAGTTTAATTATAAATGATAATGTAAAGCTCCAATATATTGTTAATGCAGCAGAATTTAAAAATGAAACTAAGGGTTGGTTTCTAATTAAATTTGACAATTATGTGTTTACACCACCACTATTGAGATAAAAAATTAATCTTCTCATTTCATACTGTTTGTGCAATGTATTATTTATTGCCATTCCATCCATTCATGTTTTTAACAAACTCAGATTACCAGGGAGCAATTCTTGACTATGGAATATATTATATGAGTAAAGTTTCAACACTTGGCACAAAATTCTTTACATTGTTTTTTAACATATTTCCTAACTTTCTGATTACATTTGCATTACAATTAAAAAAAAAGAAACTGTGAAAATTTTATTTTTTAAAAATTTTTGTTTTCATAAAGCAATTTTACCTTAAACTTGTTATGGGGTTGCAATGAATTTTATATGTATATATGCTGCAAGAATGCAAACAATTCTTTTTAAATTTACTTTAAAATTGTAATGTTTGTTTAAAAATATCAACTTTGTAACCTTATCCAACTGAATAGCAAACTTTTCTATGTCTTTGACATGCTTGATTATTTGTCAAAGATTTCTAACTTTCAAAAGAAATTCTTAGTCAAATGAAAATGCTTTAAAAAAATGACAGAAGCATTGTTGCTTCACTGGTAGTCTGGTACGCTGACTTTTATGATAACTGAAATCAGCACATAATGATAAATTGTTTCTAGTTTCTTTAAATATAAGCAGAATGTTTTATATACTAGATATGGTATTATACTAATTACCTGCACAACAAATGGGTTCATTTTTATGTGCTATTTCACACTAATTCTTATTTTAACAAAAAGTTGTTAAATAAGTGCATTAGTTGTAAAATACCAGGAATATGATCAATTTCCCCCTAATGTTTACAATGTGCAACGATCTATTTCAGAAATTTAAACAATATACACAAGGAAATGTACACATCAAATGCGACATGATTTGTCAGCTAATACCAGCAGAAAAATCAAAATATCTTCTATTTAAGTATCAATCCTCATGTATAATAATACTGGTAGGTCAAAATTTTCTCCTCAAGATAATATAAAATTATTAATTTCAATTTATGAAAGCCACATTTTGTTTTTCTAAGCATTCAAAAAGAAACTTCTATTTATATTTTTAAATATTATATTCAAATTCCTTTCTTGCATAAATAAGTCCTTCTTTGAGCATCATAAGACTTCAAACAAAACATTAAATAAAAAAAAATAGATTAAATATATTTTTAAAGCGGAGCAAATAAAAGCAATATATAAAAACAATTAATTAGAAATAAAATGCACCACAAAAAATTATTTACAAATTACAAGTTTTTACAGAGAAAAAAAAATTCTTTTATTATTAAATTATATTCTTATCACAAAGAAAATTAGGGATAAATAAAATTTAATAAAAATAAAGCAAAAAATACTTGCTTTGCTAATTTAGCTTCTAATTTTTCACGTCTTTTTAGCTCAGCTAGCTGCTTTATTTCTTCTTCTTGCATTCTGTAAAAATAATTGCCTTAATCATCAATTAATTTTAACAAAAAGTTAATAGAATTTATGAGCAAACATGTAACATACAATATAGATTACTGAATTAGAAATGTTACACTCTCTCTCTTAATCCTTTTGATAAACTGAAGCCAATATGCTATTTTTGAAAAATTTCTAAATATCAAGCAGTAATAAATTAACTCTACTTCCAATTAATCCTTTAAAAATATTTTTAATGTCATGAAAACATACAGGGATAGATATAATAAACCAAAAAATAGAATAGAATTTTTGTAATAAAATTAGGCCTCATTCCAATTATAAACAAATATTCCTTTTTATAAACAAAAATTTAATCAATACTTAAAATATTCACACATTAAACACTGATGTCAAGATTACAATTTCACAGCTTTCAGAGAAGTATTTCCTTTCATAAAATTAAATTATTAATATTCCTTTTATAAATAATTAAAGTAAAACTTTAACAATACTTATCTTTTTGGAAAAAGTTACATATTCCTTAAAATATAAAACAAAAACATTTTAAATTACAAATATATATATTTTTATTGCTACATCAGATCAAATTATTTTTCATGAAGCAAATTAAAAGAATTTTAAAAATATTGAATTGCAAGTAAAATTTAAAAAATGTCTTGAAAATAAGGTTAGTATGGTTTTCAAAACTTTATTCTTAGTGGGTTTTCCATTCTAAAAAGTATAAAATATTTTTGAAAGTTAATGAAATTAATGATACATAAAAATTAATGAATTTCATTTATCATCTAAGAGAAAAAAATGAAATTCACAAAAAAGTCAAGTGGTATTTTTAAGGGGAAAAAAATAGTTTATCAGGTTCACACAATAATTCTACATTAATATGAAGTTTAATGGATAAATAAAAAATATGTACTTTCTTTCATTACAATTTTATTGCAGAAAGCTTCTAAAAAAATTAATGTTGTCTTACATAAAAACAATTTCTCTTTCAAAGAACACCCCCACCTTTCCTTAAAAACAGCATGGAATAAGCTGTAATATAACATATAAGGGCTATCTTAAAACTCTTCTTATAGTAATAAAGAACAGATTTGAAACTTGGGGGACTTTTGAAAAATATCTTAGTAAAATATAAAGCTTACATATAAAGAAGAAAATATATTACTGTACTCATTTCTATAATAATAAGTTCTAATTAAAATAAGCTCTACATTTCATTGGCTATATTTTAATGGCCAATAGATTTTTTTTTTTATCTTTATATGTTTATGTGAACAAATTATATAATCAAATGAATGGGGTTTTTTTTAATTTAAAGAGTATATTAAGATAATTAAGTATATATGTATCACAACTTCACTTACTCATAGTTCTCTCAACCTCTTATTAGAAAACATATTTTTAATAGTGTTTTGCTATTTATACATTATGCAAAAACAGATAAATTAAAGTAATAATTTCAGGGCAGTAATTTTCTAAATGCTAATAAATAAAGGAAAAATGTTTTTAAACATTAATTAACCACAATCTTAAGGCATATGGTTTCATATCACCAAACAAACCAATGGATTCGGTTTTTAAAACAAATTTTTATGAATGAAAATGCAACAATGTTTACAATTAAATTTTTTTTAAAAACATTTATTTAAAAACAATGTTTTACTTTTGTCTAACATGTGTCAATTCTTGCCCTGTTTTCCTACGACTTTTTTCTCTTTCAAGCGCTTCTTTTGACTCCTGTTCAGCCTTTTCAGCTCTCCTTTGCTTGATTATAGTTTCTAATCTTTAAAAAAAATACTATTCAGATAACAAGTTTGAACCATAAATTATAATAAACAACTTTTGAAATTCTTATTTATAACTTAATACAAAAACATGAACAAAAATTTCAAAATAAATGACTAAATTACAGGCAAAAGATAAACATTTTACAGTTTTTAAAAAGAAATATAATAGAATTAAGATACTTATTGTGTTTCAGTGACCTTTAAGCCAAACATGACAATGTGTAAAAAAACATGCCCAATTTCATTGCATCATTGTGTTTATAATAATTAATTGTCTAGTTGGATAATATTGCCAAAGTTTGTATTGGTGACAACTTAAAAAAAGCATTCACCAACCCAAATGTCCCTTTAACTCATGATTACACCAGATATACTTTAATGAGAAAAAATTCAACTTTAGATTCATTCAAATCATTTAGTGAAAATTCCTAAAAGGAAGATTAAAGAGAAGATCAATTTTTTTAGAATTTCAATTTTCTTAAACAGTTAAATTTTCAACAATTCTTTTTTCAAAACTTTATTTCATTGAATAAATTGATGTGATTTCTAAATAAATTATATTTATTAGTATTTATCCCTTTAAAATATACATTAATATTAGATACAAATAAAACTATAGTTTTAGAATATAAAAATTATGAAATAAAAATATGCTACACACTTTTTTAATTGCTCTTTTTTCTCTTCTTCAGAAAGAGGTTTAACTTCTTCTGCAGATTCTGAAAAGCTCTGATGACCAGTTTTTACAGCATGAAATTCTACTTCTGAATCAGTACGAAAATTTTTATTACACCTATAACACAAAACATATTGTTACGTAGATCCGAGGGTTCGTGGATTTTATGCAGAACAATCACAAAGAAAATAAACAGTTCTTCAAGAGCGATGCGAATTTATTAACAAAAATCCAATCCTTTAAATACAGGATTCAGCAGTAATATTTACAGAGTAAATATCCGAAGGTCTTCACACCTTCAACAGCAATCAAACACAATAACCAGTGTTTAAAAATACACGCAAGTAAAGATTATTCACAAGCACAGCTGAGCTAATCGCTAGTCAAAACAATCCTCACTACTAGCTGGTTTAATACAGACTCCTCAAGCGCCAAGGGAGCATCTGGTCGTCGGCTGAACAGAAGATCCGCAGGCAGACGAAGATCTCGTCCGAAGAGAATCTGGGATGGGGAAAAGCCGGTGGTCTCGTGAACGGTACTCCTGTAGGCAAGCAGGAAAAAGGGCAATTTCTTGTCCCAGTCCTGTTGATTACTGAATACCAGGAGAGAGAGGCTGTTCAGGATGGTCCGATTGATCCTCTCTACTATGCCGTCAGACTGAGGATGCAAAGCTGTTGTCCTGGTTTTGTCTATGGCGAGTATTTCAGTCTCTTGCAAATTGCAGAATCGAAGTTTCTCCCTTGATCGGAGCGCAGTTGTAGAGGGACCCCGAATCTTGAGATCCAGTGTTGAACTAGAACCTCTGCAACAGTCGAGGCCTTTTGGTCGGGAATAGGATAGGCTTCAGGCCACTTAGTGAAGTAGTCCATGACAACCAGGATGTTGTTGTTGGCATCTGACGATCTCGGAAGTGGACCTAGGATGACAAAAGCTATACGTTCGAATGGCGCTCCCACATTATAAAGCTGCAGTCTTCCTCTAGTGCGTTTTCTGGGACCTTTGCGTGCAGCACAGGGATCACATGTGCGACAATACTTTTCCACGTCACTCCGCACATTGTTCCAGTAGAAGCGCTCACGAACTTTTTGTAAGGTCTTCATAACACCAAAATGACCTCCAGTTGGACTGCCATGGAGTTCCTTAAGGACCGTTGAAACTCTTGTCTTTGGGAGTATCAATTGCCACCTGAATGTTTTTCCATCGTCAGACTCCCATTTTCGATATAAAACACCATTTCTCAGATTGAGAGAGTCCCAAAGAGCCCAGTAACACTTTGTTGTAGGATGGAAAGGGGCGATGTCTTGTCAGCTGGGCTTTTCGTCAGACCACTCTTTGAATTCTAAGATTGGTTTTATTTCAGGATCAGCCAGTTCATCTTTTTGGATGCTCTCATCACTCCAAGGGTCCGATGCCGATGTTGATGGTGTTGTAACTTGGCGGACTATTGGATCTATTACGCCAAATCTCTTTTCAACTCTTGAGCAGTATCTACTGTTCTCCGGGCAAGGTCTTCTCGAAGGTACGTCTCCATTCCCCTCTGTTGATCCTTTTCGGTTTCTATACACTTCCTTAGACTCGACTACATTTGCAAGGTGCGGATGTTCCTTGTTTATTTGAGGGCAGTTACTTCTTAGGTGCCCTTCTCCACCACACCCCCAGCACTTGGTGCTACGATCTTCCTTATTGTTTCAGGGACAGTTAATTCTGAGATGCCCTGGTTTACCACACCCCCAACACGTGATGCTACGTCTCCTCCGGTTCTGAAGTTGAGCCATTAAGTCTTGAATTTCTTCTTTCAATTTCTTCATCTCCTTCATCCATGGAGATTCACAAGGTGCATCCGCAGTCACTCTAGCTTCACGGATGGAATAGCGGTCTCTGCAACTGGCTTCATTGGCGGCCTTTAATTTCAGGGCATATAACAGGGCAAATTAAGATCTGCCATTCTTACAGCTTTCTGGATTTTCTCATCCTTCAATCCGTCCACGAAATACTGCAAAGAGATTACTTCTCGCACAGTTGCTGGGTGGTCGGAGAAAGCCAAGTTGGCGAGTCTTTCTACTTCGAATGCATACTCCTGCAAGCTTTCTCCAGTTTTCTGGAGTCTTGTTTTCATCTGCAAACGTGCGTAGTCCTTGGAGTATTTTTGGCTGAACCGAAGATCCAGAGCATTATACAGGGAGTTCAAATTCAGTCGTTCTGTGTCGGGAAGAGTCTGCAGTACTTCAGCAGCTTCTCCTCTAAGGGATGCTGCTAACTGACATGCTTTCACCCCTTCAGTCCATCCATCGGCTTCAGAAATTATGGAGAATTGAGTGTTATATACCTCCCAGTTAGTTTTTCCCTCATAGGTTGACAGTTTCACTGATACTGGTGAGGCAGTCACAGGCACCGAAGAGGCAAGCACCGGCTCTGTAAAGACAGACACATACACACTCTTGTTTTTGTTTTCATTTCCGCCAGCTAGAAGTTTCTTCTCAAGATCTTCCATACGCGGTGATATAAGGCTAAAATTTTCAGCCACTCCTTCAATTCTCTCCTCAACTTGCTCTTTAATCTTTTCTATTTCCTTCCCTACTTTCTTCTCTATCTTCCCTTCAACTACTGCTATTTTTTCTTCCATTTCCTTTCGTGGATTTTATGCAGAACAATCACAAAGAAAATAAACAGTTCTTCAAGAGCGATGCGAATTTATTAACAAAAATCCAATCCTTTAAATACAGGATTCAGCAGTAATATTCACAGAGTAAATATCCGAAGGTCTTCACACCTTCAACAGCAATCAAACACAATAACCAGTGTTTAAAAATACATGCACAAGTAAAGATTATTCACAAGCACAGCCGAGCTAATCGCTAGTCAATACAATCCTCACTACTCGCTGGTTTAATCCAGACTCCTCGCCGTCCCGGCGAGCATCTCATTTATAGGCGTGACAGAAACTTCCAGAAATATAGCCGCTCGTGACATTAGTGGAGAGATCCACTACTTTCTAGAAGATTCCAGAGGGTTCCGAACTCGCCAACATGGTCGCCAATGACGCCAAAATGGTCGCCAAAGTCGCCAACTTGGTCGCCAAAAATGATGCCAACTTGGCTCTACCGCCAAGATTTCGCCAAGTTCTCATTGAATCGCCATTATAAGGGGCGGCATTGCTTGTGAATGGTACAATTTTAACATGCAATAAACATAACAGAGTAATATAAATGCATTAAACACTCAAATACAAATTATTTACACTATTTACACAAAATTCGTAACAATATCAATGAATACAAGCTTTAAAAGATTCATTCACGACTAAATAAATTTTACATTTAAGCCAAGGAATTTTAAGGGAAAAAAAGGTAATATTGATCACAAATGCAGTTTTAACATACCTATAGAGTATTTTGTTTAATTTTTTAAAGTTACCAAATCAACATACTAATAGATAAATTGAATTAATACAGTAAATACTGAAATATTAAAGAGAGTAAAAGAAAGAAATATAAGATGTACTAAATTAAAAAGTAACAGAATTAGTCTGTAGACCTTTCTCGCCAAATTTTGTGATGTACAATCAATAATGAAAAATGTTTCCACACAAAAGCTAAAACATGATAAATTGCATCATGGCTCTCTTATTTATTCAAAAAATTTATTAAAATTTGAGTCCTGCCTTCTATGTAAGAGTGTAACACAGTGGAGTGCTTCTAAAGTTAAGGGCCCATCCCATCTAAGAGAATGTTAAAGGGCAAAACATGTCTATTTAAAAACAAGCACACTATGGAGACATAATGTTAAAGTTGCGACAAATGAATATCAATTCAAAAGGAACATGGTTAGAATTATATTGGTAATTGCACCAAATTATTTAAGAGAAGTATAATTAATAAAGTAATTATATTTCATATATTTAAAATTTAACTATTTAAATAAACTTTGACACATATCCTTTGCAGATAAAGAAGTACCAAAATAACAAATTGCTACCCTAAGTAAATAATTAAGAAACCACTTAGAGCTCTTTCAATTTTTATTTTACGCAATATTTCTTCTCTTTAAAGCTGTTTCAAAATATAAATGAATAATTTAGTTTATTTACAAAAAAAAAAAAATCTTACATCAATAATAAAAATATATAATTACAGTGAATTTTTTAAAATGCTTCAACAAAATTTAGTTTTGTGGATGATTAGGAGAGCATAAAATCCAATAATTATAATAATTTATTATAAATTGATGATTTTAAACCTGAACAAAATGTGCAATTTATATCAGGAATAGTATGCACTATCATACCTGAAACAATTCACAAAACAAAATATTTTTATTAATTACTAAAACATAAACCTTGATATAAAATTTATACATGTTTCATTTTTCAGTCAGCTACAGAAACCATGTGTTAAATGGCAACAACCAAAATGTTTTTAATATAGAATATTCACTAAAAATATGAACTGCATATTAAGACTAGATTCCAAAATAATGTCTTTCCTTCTTTTTTATTTTTTAGTTTTCTTTGAATGGCAACTTCTCACATATTCAGTAAAATAAAATATACATCTCAATCAATCAATCAGTCAATTTTCATTTTTTTTTTTTATTCATTAAAGATAAAGCCAAATTTATAGCATAAACCTTAGAAGTTATGTTATGAAAATAAAAATGAATTACTGAAAAAATCATTATCATGACTGCTGCAATCCTTAATTTTAGTTAATGAATAAAAAATTGCAGAAATCCATTAATTTTCAAAAAATTCAACAATATCTTCCTTTACTTATTACCTATCTTAAAACAGAAGATTCTGCTTATTTTTTTCTGTTTACTCTTTTTTTTTTTTTAATATATAACCAGTTTCAGAACTAATTCAGGTACTTAAGTATTATCACAACCTGTTGGCGATATTATATAAAACAAAGCACATGGTTGCTGTATGACACAAAGGGAATCAGGGTTGCCAACTTGGCAAGTTATTAATAGAGTTAGCAATTGTTGCAATAATACATAAGTACCCTAATTCATTATTAATGTCAGTTTATTATAGAACTATTACATTGAACATCAGTTTATTATGAACTACAAACTGAAATTTTATCATTTTAATAAATCTACATTTAAAAGAATGAATATATTTAAAAAATCTTAACTCTTAAAAGCCTCAAATGAAGTATAAATTAAATATTTTTAAAATATCACAAACAAGTCAAAATAAGTTAATAATTCATAATGTATCAAAACAATTTAACAACTTGAAATTTTTTTAAAAAAATTAATACTTTTATGAGTATTTTTCCATTTTGACAAATTACACATATTACACCAAATTGGCACATTTGGCTGATATCTTCTTACAATATCTTTGATTCAATACTAGCCATTTTTCTTAAACCCTTTTTATTTTCACTTTTTTTTTTCAAAGTTTTCTAGATTGACAAAATATTCTGTAAAAATGAAGCTAAACCATGCAAAGGTTGTAATCTAATGCCTAGGAAACAGGCTGAAACAAAAAAGTGCCAAGTGATAGTATTTTAATGAAAAGGTATCCTTTTCTGTTAATAAAATACTACTTTTCACAAAATATCAGACAACAAATATTACAAATGTTCCTCTTTCTTACTCATTTGCATTTATTTCATTGAATAACTACTAAATGTACAGTAAATACTGTACATTTGTGAATGTAAGCTAATCCACATATAAGGCGAGAGTGCATTGTTTTCTCAAAAATTTATATATAAGTTAACATCTGCTCACTTTTCTGGGTATTTCAGAACATTACAAGACTAAATATTCTTTGCAAGTTAATTTTACTTAAATATTTTCATTAAGCTTTCAATAATCAAGAAAACATTCTTATAGCACAAGCCTTTTGATTTAAAAAGAACAGGAATTTCTGAAGTAGAAGTATATTTCTTATTTACATCCTTGCGGGATCCCTTAGAGTCATTTCTGCAAATTTTATTTTTAGTGAATCACTTCACAACAAAAGAAACATGTTTGACTAACTTGAAGCCTGCAGATCTAATTACTCAATGTGTGAACTTATAACTCCTCCAAAGCCACCACAAACGACCTTGGGAGATTATTTTCACAAAACTCTTTCTTTAAGGATCTCTACTCACCAGAAGAAATATTTTTGCCAAATTTCAAATCTTTAAGTCTATAAGATCAAAAACTGATTTTTTAATCTATAATGCCCAGGTAACTCTCTGCAACACCTCCTTAGGAATTGATTTCTGCAAAATTAGCTCTGCATATAAAAAAAACATTCCCAAATTTCAAATCAGTAAGTAAAATAATTCAAAAATTGGAATTTTTGTCTAAAATGCCCTCACAACCCTCCTTGGGAATCAATTTTACCAAAACCCATTCTTAGCTGATCAGTACTCAATGAAAAAAATTGCACCAGGCGAATTTCACGTCTGTTAGACTAACAATTCCAGAGCACTTGTGATGTGTGTCGTATTTTTTATACATATAGATTTTAGGGGGGGCCCGCTTCTTTAATATTCACATATGTCATTATGAAAATCAAAAAGTTCTTGAGTGGGTAGAAGAATATTTCCCAGTAAAACTGCTGTAAAGTCAGAGACAACAGATTCATTTCTGGTAACCCTATTTGAAGCTAATGCATTTTTTCTATTCGTTTATAATCTTGCACACTATTGGTGCATCTTATTTTCTGCACCATTTTTTTTATCAGAAAAAGAGTACAAAAAGAAATTCATATATCATTAATTTCAAGCTTCAGGTTATCATCTTTGCTTAAAATTCTAATAACAGTATGATTTCTTAAAATTTCTCTGTAAATGAGAAACCAAGTTCAGGAGTGGAGAAAAAACACATCTTGAATTAGAGAATGATCAGCAACCTATGTTTCATGCCCTGGAGGTAAAATTCATTGCATGATGATTATTTGCATTCAGACATCCCAACAAATAAATATGATTTTAGAAACTATTTGGAAATTCAGATTCTGACTTTGAAGAATTTATGTGACTTTTTTCCCCTTTTGAATAAAAGTTGCATTCAAAATATCAAAAAGGCTAAAATATTAAAATTACTTGAACATAGGTAATGGAAAAGATTTTTTAAAAAATGGTTTTTTTTCTGAGAACAGGGGATCTATATGTGAATATAAGCTCATTCCTAAACTTTAAAAACATTTAAAAAATTTTTGGTTTATACATGGAAAATAAATAGTAAATACGTAAACACATTTAGTGCTTTGGCTCATATATCATGAATGGAGTATTCCATTATAAAAAATAATAAATGCCAAAAATTTTATAATAAATCATAAAAAAAATATTTAAAAAAACATATGGTTGAATATCTTACAAGTTAAAATTTTCAACCTTTTAGAGAACAAAAATTTTTTTTTTGAGTTAACACTTACTCATCACATTTTAAAGATTTTGCTTGTAACAATACATCTTGAGCTTGCGGTTCTTCATCTAAAGTTTCTGTAGCTTCCGTTTGTGCCCCCAGACCTTAAAGAAATATATTGTCAAACAATTTATCTATACTGTAAATATTGCAACAATTATTAAGTATCTCATAAAAATTACTATATATTGTTACGTAGATCCGAGGGTTCGTGGATTTTATGCAAAACAATCACAAAGAAAATAAACAGTTCTTTAAGAGCGATGCGAATTTATTATCAAAAATCCAATCCTTTATGTACAGGATTCAGCAGCAATATTCACAGAGTAAATATCCGAAGGTCTTCACACCTTCAAAGAGCAATCAAACACAATAACCAGTGTTTAAAAATACACGTAAGTAAAGATTATTCACAAGCACAGCCAAGCTAATCGCTAGTCAAAACAATCCTCACTACTCGCTGGTTTAATCCGGACTCATCCTGTCCCGGCGAGCATCTTATTTATAGGCACGACAGAGACTTTCAGAAATATAGCTGCTCGTGACATTAGTGGAGAGAGATCCACTACTTTCTAGAAGATTCCAGAGGGTTCCAAACTCGCCAACATGGTCGTCAATGACGCCAACATAGTCACCAAAAATGATGCCAACGGCTCTACCGCCAAGTTCTCATTTAATCGCCATTATAACGTAAGGGGCGGCCTTGCTTGTGAATGGTACAATTTTAACATGCAATAAACATAACACATAGAGTAATATAAATGCATTAAACACTCAAATACAAATTATTTACACTATTTACACAAAATTCATAACAATATCTTATAATTTTAATAAGAAAAGTATCTTTTTTAAAAAAAATTATATGTAGTACAGCATAATGAATATGTTTTCTCATAAAACGTTTTGTTACTGACTTAATGAATTTTGTGTAGTTATTTTTACAGCTCAATGTCTTATTTCATTCATAAATATAGTTAAAAAGCCCTTTATAAAAAATCATGTAAATTACTGTAATTATTGGTTCCCAAAACATTGCAATTCATAGAAAATATGCCAAATACTGTTTCATTATTGTGTTAGTAGTGTAAGTATTTTATCACAAAATATTACCAATGTGCGTGTAAAAAATACCTGAGAAAAAAAAGCATTCGCCAATCCTTGGTTCCTATAACTGATAAGTGCTACTAATAATCATATAGCTGATACTGTATTTATTCTGTCCCCTTTAATTCTAAGCCACCCCTCTAATTCTAAGTGCGCTTTTAGAAAAAAATTATTGTGAAAGGTAATCAATATTTATCCATGAAATTAAAAAAAATTAATGATAACTAATAAGAAGTGAATAATTCATTTATTTTATCAGTCCTAAAACATTTTAAGTACATAATGAATCCTAACGTCAAATATGCTCTCTAGCCATCCATATCACATGTTCAATCCAACAGATTTTTCTGCCTTAGATTCTAAGCTGCACCTGATTTTCAATAGCATTAACATTATGGGGAAAGATTAGATTCAAATAAATGTAGTATTTATATTTGGACAGTTGGGTTTACCAAAAATTTCTTATTCTCTTTCGATGAGCCATAATTAATAAGAAATCCAAAGCTTTCTTTCTCATTAACTAGTAAGCTTCATACTCCCATTATAATCCATCGTAAAAAAAAAAAAAATACAAAAAATACTTGGAAATTATTAATTAATAAAATGATAGAAAAATAAAAAATTTGAAAACTTTTGTTTACTTTACCATATGAACTATCATCAAATACGTATAATTAAAAATAATCCAAAAAAAACACGTCAATGTTATCAAAGGCATAAGGCACCTATATAAATAAGAAAAACTAAACTATTCAAAATTTACAGTCAAATGTAAAAATGAAATTTGAATTACATACAATTATTGTTATAAAATCTGTGATTGGTTTTTTTTATTAAAGTGAGGACTATTTGTGTGTGTATGCGTTTCCCTCTAAACATGAGGACAATGGGCAACGAAACTCATAATTTTGAACCTTGGTCAAGTGACAGAGATAACACATGAACTGGCACTCCACTCTCTAAATTTCAACACCATACCGACCTAGAGACTTTGAACCATAACAGATTCAATATGCTTCAGCCCCTCTACACAGTAGGTTTTCAAAAACATCAAGACAAACTCATGACTTGCAGATCACGAGTTTGTATCTGTGACAACCTGGCAATTGCAGTCACATTATTAAGTCTAAGAAATTCCTTAAAGTTATATAATCACAAATTTTTCCAATTTATGCAAAAAAAGTATAAAATATGTTTAAAAATTAACAAGAAAAACACCTTCAGAATTATTTCCTCCATCACCAAAAGCCTCCTGTGGAACAGGTTCATTTGCATCAGAATGTGCAAGAAGCCTAATAAAGAAAATAATTTTAAATGAAAATATTTCATAAAAACATTTTTTTAATAAATAATTTGAAAAATATTTTTTTTAAAAATTCTCCTACATAAGTCGATCACAAAAAAAATAGCTATAAAAAATTTAATAAATCATTTGAAGGAATTTATTTCTTAGAAAACCATATAACAGAATTGCCAGCATTTTAAAAAAAAATTCTTTTATTTATAATAAGTTATGACATATTTTTAAGATAACAAAATGGATTACAAAAACGCTATTACCATTCCATTGCAGGTTCAACTCCTTTATTACCAGTGACACGTAAAGCAGTTTCACTAAAGAAAAATAATGCTATTTAAATGGAGGCAACATAATTTATATCAGCAATATATGAGAGGAAAACTTTTATTTTATGAAATTTAAAAAGTAAATTTTAATTTTAAATGAAATTACAAAATTCACTTGTATAAAAGTTTTAAAATTTATGAAGACTGTTGAAAAACAAACTGCAAAATAAATACATAGTCTCAGAAAAGCTTAATTTTATTCAAGGAAGCAAAATATTTAACAGAATGGAATTTATAAAAGTATTAAAATAATTCATTACTCGTTATTTTGATTTCATGAAAAAAAAATTTTTAATCATTTTTTTTCTTACTTATTCTATAATGTAACTTTTTTTTCTCATAAATTATGAAATTATTTTTCTACAGAGAAAATTTTTGTATCAACAATTCCAAATGAGGATGTAATGAAATCAGCCAGAATGGTTATCATATATCTTATTTTAAACAGTTGACAGAATAAATCTGTTTTGAAAAACAAGCAATATAAAATACAGTTAAATACGTTTAATGTGAAAACCCTTAAGATGAAATATTGGTTAACACGAAATAATACAATGGTTACAATAAACTATATATTTTCATGCATTTTCTTTTCTCTTAACACAAAACAAAAATTGTTTAACACAATTTCCCTTCTGGGGAAGAAGGATATTGAAATTGAAAAGCGACACTTAATAAAATGTTTGAGAAAGTTTCTATATTATTGGACTATTTTACAGGATCATCAGAAGAATTTGTTGCAATAGATAATGATAATGTGTGTACAACTCCAATCATGGTAGACAAAGACATTTTGGAGTTTGTTCAAAGCTCAAAAAATATCATTGATTCAAATTCCAACGAAAATTAAATGAATAATGAAGCTCCTGTTTCCAAGTCAACCAAAATGAGGAACATCATGAAAAGTATGCAGTTATTTAGACACACATTCCAATGGTGAAATGAATAACAAAATGGATGACATTGAACAATTTGGTGCTAGAAAAGACAATGCAAAGAAAAATAACAATTATTTTCCAAAAACTCAATAAATATTTTGTTTTTCAAAAAAGTTGAAAATGTTGCATTAAATTTCTTTTAAGTTCCAGTGAATGTTTCTGTTTCATTGATTTTTATTATTTATGTAAATAAAATGCACTCTCTAATAATCTTATTTGATTGAATATATGTTTTTTTTTTTGTTGTTTTTTTGCAATATTCTTTAAGACGAAATTCTTTTAAATTTTTTCATGTTAAAGGATTTTTGCTGTGTATGCATTTACATCAAGATTTTGAAAAATGGAAGTACAACTTTTGGAATCCAATACATTGTTAATCCTTTTCTCTTAGTAAAATAGCACATATTAATCCTAAATGTAGACAGAAAATATCTCAATAATAATTCTATATTAAGAACTGTGAAAGAAATTGTCAGAAAAATGGTACATAAAAGTTTTGTTGGTGATGGTTGATTTTTTACTGCAAAATTTAACACCAAACACAAAATAAGATAATAATCTCCATCCCAGATTCAATTCTTAAACTATTTTAAGAATTATACTCTATTCAAGAATTATACTATTATTTAATTGCTTCTAATGTTGAAGGAAAGAGGTTAGTTTTTGTGGTAGGTTTACCACTATTAGTACATTATTACTGGTATTTGGTGATTTTTTTTTTTTTTTTTTTTTTTTTTTGCATTTTTTACAGCCCCACAAAATGGAAAAGTACCAAAAAATGGTTTGAACACACACTTCTAAACTGATAATTGTAAAGTAATCAATAGAAAATAATATGCTGTTTTCCCTAACAATATAATAATTTCATGGTCTCACAATATAATAATTTTGACCACAAATTATACTTTAATCTCACGAAGTCCATGACCAGTTTATTCACCACCAATAGACATCTATATAAATATCAATCAACTGTTTTTATAAAGGGTCAAAAACTCTCATACGCAAAATATCCTAAATATCTAGGTTTTATCTTAGACCAAGAGATTCTTTGCAATCGGCATATAGTGGATTTGGTTAATAAAAGTAGAAAGCGCTTAAATATATTAAAATACATCTCTGGGCATGATTGAGGTGCAGATGCCTCTACTGTGAAAATTACCTATACTGCCTTAATAAGACCCATTTTGGAGTTTGGCCATTTTCTTTAGTGCATCTGATTCTAACCTTAAAAAACTTGAAAGAATACAGCTGAGTGCTGCTAGAATCATCACAGGTCTTTGTAACAGCTGTCCTAATAACTTAGTTTTATATGAGTGCGACCTTCAGCCTTTAAATATGAGAAGAAACTATTGTTTAACCAAGTACTTCAACAAATTGCTCAGTTATGGCGATTAACATAGAACTTCTCAATACTTAAAACATTGGAAAGATAATCAAAGGTTGAAACATAATAGGCCCTTCTCCCAGGCACTTGCACATAACCTGATTTTTAATGTGGAGCACCACTGCCTGACTTCATTTATCAACCCTGTCCTAGGACTCCAGGAGGTCACGTTCCATTCTAATTTAATGCCCAATGTCAATAAAACGTCTGACCACCCTGAACTTCTTAAGCTCTGGAGGTGATTGATGAGATTCCACTAGATGCAGAAAAGATCTATACTGATAGCAGTATGGGAGAGACAAATACTACTGGCAATGGAGATTAAATGGAACTATCTGGATGCATCATAAAAATTCAGATAAGAAATGCTGACTACTCTTCTGTCTTCAGAATGGAGCTAATAGCTATCATGTGTGGTCTTTCATTAATTAACAACATACAAGACCAAACTTTTTCTGAAATTTAGATCCTGACAGACAGCTGCGCCTCCATCTAACATTTATCGAATTGGTCATGTATCGGCGAGAGGACCAGCAGGAGTATTCTACACCTTTTTCAACAACTTTCAGATCGGCACCCTTTCTATCCACAGTGGGTCCCTTCTCGTGTAGGTCTGCCTGGGAACAAAGTAGCAGATGACCTTGCAAAAGCGGCTGCCAGCGATCCTGCAGATCTGGAAGACCACATGGTCCTTATGTCGGCCAAGATTCCCTCCAGGGCTAAAGAAATAATATGCAGAACATGGGTTGTCCCTTCTGTACACCAATGGTACTTTCAAAGACACCCTGGATCCGCCATATCATTCAAGGGTTCCAGATCTTATCAGACGGCATTCTCGCGATTTTGGACTAGTCACCTGAGATGCATGAATTTTTAAGGTGGCAAAAGAAGCTTTCCAATTTGGACCAAGTGTAACATCAGTCCTTTTTCTTCTCAGCACATTCTGCAATGTCTGGGGTTTTCCTGTAAGGAGGCTGATGCTTTCTCCCTGCTGTTCTTAGACTTTATACAGATTTATGGGCTCATGGATCTGGTCTAGTTTCACTAGACCAAATCGGGATTAGTCCCACCACCATATAATTTTCTCTGAAATCTTATTATTGTGCTACATATCTCTAATACCAAAATCTATATTTGGTAAAACAAGTCACTGTAAAAATTATTTTTTAATAAATTTAAAATGTATTACAATAAGATATACATAATCAGTTGACAAATGCTTCAATATTATAATTTTAAAGCAATCTAAAAGTCCTTGAAAAGTATATTCCTTATATATATATCCAATATAAACTACATAATTAACTGAAAAGTATTACAATATTATCAATAATAGAATATACAGTAGAACGTCGTTTATCCGAATCAATTGGGACCAGACACCGTTCGGATGTGATTGTTTGAATAACCGAATGGGATCCATGCAGTATATGAAACCGGACACTATACGAATATTGAAAATCATCACATGCAGGAAAGGTGTTTGAAGAAAAAGCAAAATAGGTGCAAAATTTTGCAATTTTACCTTTATTGTGGAAAATAATCCCTTATTTTTCGCTGTACCACTGTACACCTTCGTTTTTTTTGCTGCAAGGTCTCTGATTCTCTTGAGCAGCAGTTGTTGAGTAGGACAGTACTCTGATTGTTGTTCATAGCTGTCTCTAACACAGAAAACGCGTTAGCATTTGATGGACCAATGCTGCTTTTGTCGTTGTTGTTGTCCTCGTCTTCATCCATTTCATCGTCGACAGGGTCAGATTCTTCTTGCATAGAAGTCACAATCTCGTCATGATTTAGCATTTGAAATCCAGTCTTCTGCATCCCATGCTTGAAATCCTCAGATTGATTGGACTAAGTTGGTATTTTCCTCCCTGTGGTCTTCTTTTGAAGTCTCTTTTGCCTTCTAAATCTGGCAGCAGCTTATTTCATGAATTTTCATATATAGTACATGTAGTTGGCAAAAAAAAAAACTGGTCTGGATATTTAACACTTCGGATAATAAGCGTTTGGATAAACGACGTTCTACTGTATAGTAGGTATATTCAGTTCATTAAATCATTTTTCAAAAAGATCATCCTAAATAAGTTTTTAGTGTTTTTTTTTAACTCTAACATTGTCCAACTACTGTTTTAAAAAAGTCATTATTATAGATTGACAAGAATTTTAGGTAATAATACAAATGGTTAACAAGCCTGCCTTTTGAATACAAAATTAAATGTCAAAGCTATATTTCTCTGGAAAACCATTAATAAGTGTCAAAAATATTTTTCTACACAAAGATTTTTAAGGAAGTACAAAAAGGTAATGATAAACAATTTGACATAATTCATGAAATCAAATATATTATCTTAAATCCTTCATAAAAAAAACAATCTATCAAATTAATCATTCAAAAAGAACATATAAAATTTCATTGATCATAGAAGTTGGTACATATTCAGTAAAACTTACATCAATCATTTTGGCTTAAAACTTGTAACAATGTTCAATATCAAATTGTTCGGCAGCATTTTTCTAGTTTAGTGAAAATAGTTTAATAACAGGATTTTAAAAATTACTATTTAGAAGTTTTATATATTAATACGGTACTTACATATTATTGCAACTGTATTGGCGACATGAAATGAAGCAAATGGTTGCCATTGGCATTGTTGCAATAGTACGCAAGTACCATTAATTCTACAAAAAAGTTTCAATCATCCTATTTTTTATCAAACAAAACCATTTTATTCGATATATTATCCCCTAATTATTCCTATACAACATTTATGTTCAGCTTTTGATTCTTACTTATTATCCCATTGACTATTTTCACCAAACAAAAACAGCTGACAAAAGATGTCATACGGAACGAAAATGCTAGTTATTACTTTTGAGGGTACTTTTGTAATTCAGGGAGCCGCTGGTGACAATTGAAATTTTTTTGCCAAATTAAACATTAAACACACCATTATCTTTCCACACATGCACCAAAAGCACTCAGACATGTGAATTGTGTGTTAGCTTTACCACTATAATAAATTATTACTGGCATTAGGCAATTTTTTGTTACATTTTTACAGCCACCTGAAATGGAAAAGTACTTTTTTGAAAGATTGTGGGCTAATGTAAAGCGTAGTATAGGGGGGGGCCACTTGGTGCAGTCCTTTTTTTTTATGACTAAAACCGGTCGCCAAGGTACTTTTTTCAGAATTATTTTTTTATTTATTTTAGAATGAATTCGATAACTCACCATGACATTTAGAAAAAAATCGATAAATTCAAAGTGAATATATACCTGTCATTTTACCATTATTTATGGTCACCAGGATAATATGCAAGTACTCAGTTATTCTAAATATCAAAAATGAATCGTTATACTTAGAAAGACTCAAGATATAAATTTGAAATTGAAAAAAAAATTTTCCTTTAGTACAAGAAAATGAAATGTAATTTGTGTAATAATACATGATATCCCAGTTATTACATATTGTTAAAATTGTCCAGAGTATTGTTCTGTTATCGATTTTTCATCACTTAAATGTAAAATACGACAAACTATATGAACACTTACAGTGCGCCACAAAAGTGTTCATACACTTGCAATTTCTTATAAAATTTAATGTTTTTGACTAATAAAAATTAATATATTGTAATTGTAATTTTTTTTATGATATCTGCAACTTGTTCTTAATGAAATGTCATAATTAATTTTTTAAAATAGTATAACTATTTTTTTAAAAAAATTAATAGTCAAAAAGCTACTAAAAAATTACGACACAAAAGTCTTCGTTCACTTCACAAAAATCTCAACTTAGCTTTAAATATAGTATTTCTTTCTTAATTTAGTACTTAATAGGATATCTTTTAGTGTCCATAACAACTTTTAAGAATTTTGGTATAGATTTAATCAGTTTTTTTTGTAATTTCCGCATCGATTTTCCTCCATTCTTCTGTGATTGTTTTCACTTCACATTTTATGTTTATTTGCCATGTTTTCTTTTTTATGTCAAATTCTCATCAAATATGTTCTACTGGCTAAATAAAGTGATTGAGGAGGTATTTTCATAATTTGGGGACAGTTATAGAGACACCAGTGGAATATATTGAGAGCAGTGTGCTTGGCGTTATTACCCTGTTAAAAAATTAAGTCGTCTCCAATAGCCAAAAATTTTGGGTGGATAATTTAAAATATCTCTTTAAAATAATTAAATAGAGCTCATGATTCACAATACCATCAAAAAATACCAAATTACCTAATACTTAGGTTAATTTACACCCCCACGCCAGAACACCTTCACTTCAATGCTGAAGCTTGGATGTGGAGGAGTTCTTGTTCCACATAAATTCCTGGGATTAAACTCCTTATTTTTTCGCTTAAAATGTATTATAGGCCCATTGGAACCAAAAATGTTGAATTATCTGCCATACCAATAAATTTGCTATCAATTTTGAATTTTCTGAAACTTAATCCCAAGAATCTAGTTGGATCAATAAAACATGGAGGTGGAAGTGTTCTTGTGTGGGGGTGTAAATCGGCCACAGAATGAGGTAATTTTTGCTGATATTGTGAATCATGAGCTCTATTTAAATATTTTAAAGAGAAATTTTAAATTATACGCCCAAAATTTGGATCTTGGAAATGACTTTATTTTTTAGCAGGATAATGACGCCAAGCGCACTGCTCTCAATGTACACCACTGGTGTCTTTCTAACTGTCCCCAAATTATGAAAATACCTCCTCAATCACTTTATTTAGCCCAGTAGAACATATTTGGGGAGATTTTGACGTAAAAAAAAGAAAACATTACAAATAAACACAAAATATGAAAGAAAAACAATAATCACAGAAGAATGGAGGAAAATGGATGCAGAAATTACAAAAACTGATTAAATCTACACCAAGACCCTTAAAAGTTGTTATGGACACTAAAAGAGATATCCTACTAAGTACTAAATTAAGAAAGAAATGCAATATTTAAAGCTAAGTTGAGATTTTGGTTAAGTGTACAAAGACTTTTGTGGCGTAATCTTTTAGTAGCTTTTTGATTAATTTTTTTTTAAAAATTGTTATACTATTTTAAAAAAATTAATTATGTCATTTCATTAAGAACAAGTTGCAGATATCATAATAAAATTACAATTACAATATATTAATTTTTATTAGTCGAAAACATTAAATTTTATAAGAAATCGCAAGTGTACGAACACTTTTGTGGCCCACTGTACATAAAAGTGATAGGAAATATGTATGATTAAAAAGTGTCAAAAATAAAACGTAATTTTTCAACACGAAGATTTTTAATGAAATGCAAAAACATAACGATGAATAATTTGACTTAATTCATGAAATCAAATATTGTCTTAAAGCATTCATAACAAACTATTCTGATTCAGAATGATATTGATTCATTCTACAAACACCAATTTTGAATGCAACTACTTTTTATCAATTTCTATTGCAACTCAATTACCCATAAAAACATTTTACAATATTTTAATACTTTCGTCTCATTCAATAAATAGCCGTGGCTTTTATTTTTATTCGTAACAAAAATCGAAGTGAAAACTGTTCAGATGCCTGTAAAACAATATGCCGACTCACATTCTAATTTTAATACAAAATTTAAAAAAATACTAACGCTTGACTTTGAGTAAAGCCCATATCCATCAGCATACTTAAATCAGACATTTTATGTTTTACTATATCTGTTTATCAATAAGAAATTATATATATACACCGAACAAGAATCGTTCATAGAGAAATAATTCCAAACGCGATAGAAGGAAAACTGAACCAAGACCGAAAATAACAATTAAAAAAAATACTCATTGTTACCGTTTTCAAAAACAATCTTTAACGGGTCCCCGTAATGTTTCCATGCATTTATATTTTTATAAATAGAATTTACATTAACTGAAAAAATAAAATCTAGATTCTATATAAAATTTAAGAATTTTTCAATATTAATTTTACTTTTTCTATTTAGATCATCTGAAAAATTTGAAACTTATTTAATTTGAGAAGGCATACAGCACAACTTCACTTTTTAAATCCTAAACAGAAATGACAACATCGTTAGACAGAAAACTTCCACGTAAATCTTAGTTTTGTTTCGTGTGATACATACATGTTAAATTATATATAATTCGAATATTATTTTGGAAGTTTTCTGATCTGTGTGTGTGTGTCAGATTACTACTTCTGATTAGAAGTTTCAAACGGGCTTTACATTGCTTTCAAAATGGTAAAGTAAAAACTTTTTTAAATGATATAATTTATATATATGTATTTTGAGTTTATGTTTGATGATATCTACAATATAACTATTTTTTACTAAAAGTTAAAAAGTAAAAGCATTTTAATTTTCCCTTCCAATTGAATAAAACTTTTAATGAAATATTGATGAGTTCCCACAGGAAAAGAATTAAATTTTATAATATTTGTTTAAATGCTCGTGATACCGGTGTCTGAAGTCGCATTTAATTTAACTGTGAAATATTTTTTAAAAAATGCTTCATGAAGAATATTGTAGATCTTTGTGATTTGTATCTACTTATTGTGTTATTTTATAAGAAATTCAGTGGAAAAGTAGGTTTAAAAAATCTCATATCGAACTCTTGTAATTTTTTTTATTATTATGAATCAGTAGGATATCAACTAGGATTCAATACAGTAATGCATTTTTTGGGGAGAGGGAGGGGGTATACGTATTAAGTGTAATTTTTAAAAAGAGCAACCTACACAAATTTTTTAAAAATAGTAACAAAACGTATTTTATGCCATATGCCACGTTTGCCATATTTGGCTATGTTATTCATAGCAAAACAAGGTGCTAATTTGATATCAGGGGTAGTAGCGCCAAGCTGTTGTTTATGTTCGCTAAGATGGGCGATAATATTACAATATGGTTACCTTAATATTTTTAGTAAATTATTGACATATGACTGAACATTAGGGCTGGTGAACTGTAATTGCCCTGGCGTAGCTATCTCTGAAAGAGCCCTGTATCAAAATTCCTTCGGAGACATTTTTTAGATATGGAAACCCTGTTAGTGGGACTGTAGTTACGCATGTTGGGGCCCCTGTAGCTTAGGGGCTCCAATCATTGATACAAAGGTTTTCTATTCCAACTAAGCAAGTTCGAATAGAAAGAGAAGGGTCCATTCAACAAGAACTTCCTAGATTAAATGTTATGACTCATTCTTAATCTCATGTATTTGTCATAATAATTTAAGTTCATATTTGTCTCACTGAAAAACATAATTCTCTTCAACTCAAAATAACACAGAAGTCTTGAAATTATTAAAAGGAAATGGTATGATTTTTGAAAAAAAATCTTTGTTTTAATGGTTTTTCCAAATTTTTTGGTATATGTATGTCACGCTTCAAGTTAAAAACAGTTTTTATTCTTCGAGCCATCTACATGTTCTGTCACTGAGAGAAAATGACGCCAAAGTGAAATCTAAGTGCTTTACCACTTATGCCCAGTTGTGTGAAGCATCTCTTATTTTATTAGTTGTACTTGAAAGTTAATGCTGACATATAGGGTTATAAAATACAATGATCTGGGAAAGAAGTCTTTTGTGGTCGCACCATGTGTTTCAGAGAAATAATTGGGTGTTTAATTTAATACTTGAAGATGTAATGAAAAATAAAAGTTAAATATTGCATAGGGAATTTAATTTTAAATCTAATTTAATTATCCTTACATGTATTATGTATACTATGTATATGTATTACGTAACACAGGTTGGTACTTGCATACTATTGCAGCCATATTGGCAACATTGGATAAATCTGCACAAATTCTATGCATAAAAATGATAGAAAAATGAAGCTCATGGTTTGAAAATTCTGTGTGAAAAATAAGTAGTTACATGTAAAAAAAATAATGATCGTTAAATAAAAATAACTTTTATTTAATTTTATTTTGCATTTTATTATTTAAGAATTCATTAAATCAAAGATTCTCATTTGAGTATTTGAGCTTGCCATATCAACAAATGGTTAGGCTTAAAATAGTGGCAAGTTGGAAAATATGAAGTGGAGCTCATGGTTGCCAATTCAGTGCCTATGACATGTGCGAAATCAAGGTTGCCAATTTGATGAGTTATCGTGAAAATTGGTATGATTGTGATAGTATGCAAGTACCTACAGGTTTTGTGCTTAAAGTACCACAAAAAGCTAACCTTTTAATTTTTTAAGGAAAAATTTAAAAATTCCTGAAGCAATTTTAAAATACTACTCTTCCTACAAATAATTGACTTGCACACATGAGGTTTTAAGTAGTAGAATCATGCATAACAAAATTTTGTACTTATGTATTAGTGTCTCTGTAGCCAAACTGACATCATATGAATCATGCCATTTTCAACCAAAATCTGACTGATTGATTTGTTTTTCATATAAAACACATTAGAATCTTTGTTGTTTTGATATTAAGGTGGGATTCTCAATGTGTCAATTTTCCTGCAGTGAGGCTAATACTTAAGTACCCAAAATTTGGTATAAGTTTTGTGATAATTTGCTGATATTTGTGTGTGTGTGTGTGTCAGCCATATATTTTTTTTTATGAATGCTTGTTGAAAATTCTTTAAAAAATGTATAAATTCTAAATTCAACAATATTTTTAAAAAGATAAGTATTGCTTTGATTCAGAAATACTTAGTAATTTATGTTATAGGTATTAATAGCGATATTTAAAAAATATCAAAACATTTGGCCCAATAAATAAAAAAAAACCTTTGCATTTTAAATGAAAATAAACTTATTTTTTCTTTCTGAGATTAATCAGTTTAAATTTTTTATTTGCCTTTATAATGTGAATAAAAATTAGCATAAAAGTTATCATAATTCTTGGTTCACTTAACTTAAAATTTTGTGAAATTATAGAAAAATATATAAATAATAACTAAGGCTGAAAAAATTTATTTGATTTTTTGAATGATTGTTGTCAGTTGAATCGTACTGTGCCCCTTTAAACAGTATATAAACCTTTTCAAATGTTATGTGTCATTATGTTATTATAATTATGTTTCCTTCTTGAGATTTTCTAGTTTTTCTTATTCAAAACTGTTAACATTAAAAATAATACAATGCTTATGATATAAAATCCTTTGTCTATTACAAAAAGTCTTTATTGTCCATATTTATCCTTTTGACCATATAAAACTTCATATTACCAGTAATTATGATATATCTTAAATTTTACTGTTGTTTATTTGTATAAGTACACTGATGAAAAGCTGGTTCTGTTTTTATCTAGCCATTAAAACTTGATGTGAAGCGTCAACTTCTGGCACGTTCAGATAGAGTTAAAGCTGCAGATCTTCATCCTATTGAACCATGGATGTTGGTTAGTCTGTATAATGGAAATGTTCACATTTGGAATTATGATACCCAGGTATAGAGTACTTTTAAAATTTACGTTTAATTTGAATTCTTAAAAGTTCTCATTTGTTATTCTAGGAAACTGTTTATTTTCATTATTTTGCTATATTGAAATCTTTAATAAGATCAAGTATTCTCAGTTCAGGATCACTATTTGTTGTTTAAAATTGACTGATATTTTAAAAAAGAAAGACAATTTCTTCTGGATAAAAATTTTTTTGTGCTTGTTGAAATACTTTATTAAGATTTTAACTTCAGTATTGGTATAATATGTTGCAAATTTGCATCATTTAATTATTTTTTAATAGAGTTTACATTTGGTTAATCTTCCTGAACAGTATAACTGAAAAATCATGTTCTTTTCCCATGATTTTTGGAGTGCAAGGAGAAAACTACTTGTAATACAATGATACATTGCTGAAGATTTCATTAAAAAAGATATTGATGGTTCAGTATGCAAGATTGTCAGGCTTGATTGAAAATAGGAATATTGTAAAAATTAGTGAATAAGTATGATATTAGGAGAGGTCTGTTAGAAAAAACAATTTTGTCTGTGGAAAATAAATTATGACCCTGATTTTAATTTAATGAATTTGTTTGAGGTTAATATCTGAGAAAGAAGTGTTAAGATGGACAAGCTCCTTAATTACAACTAAAATTCAGTCACTTCATTTGAAATTTATATTTCAATATTGCAATATTGATTACAAATATTTCAAACTTACCAAGTACATATGGTAAAAGATACACAAAAATAGCAGTGTGAAGGAGTGGTATTAAATCTTTCTCAGGGACCTTAAAAAGTTATTTTTCCTCAATGGATTAATTTTTACAAAAAGCCTTCATTTTAAGAATAGCATAATTCTTATTTCTCAGCATTAAACCGTTTCATTATTTCTATAAATTTCAAGAAAACATCAAAACTTTTATTTTACATTGCTATTATTTTGTGTGAAATTTATTGTTATGCTATCTGTAAATAACATTAGGCAACACCAAAAAGGTTTTAGGCTCAAAAATAGTTTATTATGAAGTATTTTGGCCCACTAAACACACAAATCACCATAAAAACTTCAGGTTAGCTCTTGTTTTCGAGAATCAGAACCCCTCCTTACTCATAAATAGCTGTATTTTCACTCATTTTTACATTCTGTGTATGATCTGTGCAAAGTTCATTTAAGTGGGTAGATGGGACAACTTGTCTCAGGATCGATTTTTAACTTCTATGAAAGGCGTGAATATAACCAACATCGCCAGTAGAACACAATAGTGCAGGATTCAAGTAACGAATCCCTACAGACAAAATTAATGAGAATCAAGTGAACTCGTTTGAGATCTTGACTCTCCAAAGCAGAAGGCAGAGCTTCTGGCATCCAGACTGCAACAATGAAATCTACTCCTACCAGGCATTGAGGTTACAGAATACAGGACTCGTGAAATGAATCTTCTTCATTTCTTTGAGAAGAAAGAACATGTGGTTGCATGTATTGATGTCAAAGACTTTGTGAATTTCATGAACATTATTTAAGATCCAAAGAACTACAGGTTGTTTATAGAATCTTCCAAGCTTAGTTTGAAAGCAGTATTACTACACTATGGCAACCTTCTTCCTTCCATTCCAATCGGACATTCTGTTGACGTGAAGGAAACTTATGCAAATGTGAAATTACTTCAGTAGTTAATAAAATACGAGGATCATATAAATGGCAGATCTGTGGTGACTTTAAAGTCGTTGTTTTACTCATGGAGATGCAGTTAGTCTATGCCAAGTACTGCTGTTTTCTGTCTTTGTGGAACAGTAGAGATCGAAAATCGCACTACATACAAGACAAATGTCCATCCAAAAATCTGAAATTCGGTAAGAGAAATGTCCCAAATGACCCTCTAATAAACACTAGTGACTTTCTGCTTCCACCCCTGCACATTAAGCTGGAATTAATGAAGAACTTTGTGAAATCCATGAACACAAGAATGGAGAAGCTTCCTAATACCTTAGATCAAAATTCCCAAGATTGAGTGATGCAAAGATTAAGGAGGGAATCTTCATGAGTCCTTAAATATGCAAAATCATGAAGGACCCTGCTTTTGATCAAATTCTGGATGGGAAAGAGAAAGTAGCCTGCAATGCCTTTAAAAGTGGGGTTTGAGGATTTCTAGGTAGCAAAAAAGATGAGAACTATCAACAGTTGGTGAAAGAACTCCTTCAAAAGTTCCATTACCTAGGATGCAATATGTCTCTAAAGATCCATTTTTTACATTCCCATCTTGATTTTTTCCCTAAGAACTGTGGAGCTGTAAGCAATGGACACGGTGAAAGGTTTCATCCAGGTGTCGCAGCAATGGGACGTCGATATCAGGGCATTGGGATGAGTCAATGCTTGCAAACTACTGTTGGACACTTATAAGGGATACTCGGGCTTCGACATTCAAGAGGCAATTCAAAAGGAAATATTATATTTATTAGATAGTAATGTTTTGTTTTTCAAATTTACCTATAAATTGACGGATGGGCTGTTGTATATCTTAAAAACAAGAGCTAATAAATAAATTTCATTTACATATTCAGTTTTTTTTTCAACCCAAGATTAGTAAGAATAGACTATTTAAAACTAGGAAACAGGCAAAGAGTAATTTTTTGTTGCCTAGTGTAATTGATATTTATAAATTATTTGAAAAAAAATCACCAACTTTGCCTAGGGACATCCTATTTTACACATCAGTTTGTGCTGTGTATTGGATTATATAAATAAATAGGAGTATTTTTATTAAAATTATGCAAAAAACCTGTATTATTTATGCTTGAAATATTTGATTCAAATTGGTAAAATTTAAATAAATTACTATGTTCCGATATAGTTGTACTCAGTTTTTATTCAAATGAACTACAGAATTTTCATTTACTTAGAAGAAAGTTTTCTAATTTCATTTTTATAGCATAAATTTCTCATTTTCCGTACTGAAAATTTAAATTTAATTTAATATGACTTTTCTAAAATTTAATGTATTTGTAATTTATACCATATTTATTTAAGTTTTGAAATATTTAGTATTAATTTAAATTTTCAGTCTTAAATATTATTACTTAAGGAAACAAGATTTATAAATTTTTGCATTTTCTTAGTTATTAATATAAATTTTTTTAGGTTATTGTTAAATCATTTGAAGTTTGTGATTTACCGGTACGAGCTGCAAAATTTGTACCTAGGAAAAATTGGATTCTTACTGGATCTGTAAGTATACATAATGAATTAAAGTACTGCCCCTTTTTTAACAAAAATATGTTGTTGTTGTTTTTAGAGGAACATTTGTAATTAAAAAGAAAAATTTATTTCTTTTGAAAAACTTTAGAATTTAACTTATGTAAATCTATCAATGTTCAAAGTCCTCACACTATATAGTATGAAAAGTGGGGTACCACTTATCATTTATTTGATTATGGTTAAAAATTATGAAGTTTTACTATTGTCATTCTGTTGCTTTAGAATGTTACATTAATAAACAATAAATTGAAGAGGCTTCTTTACAGTAAACTAAAGTTACTATAATCAACAGGTGAAAAGCCTGTAGACTATGGAAGAACATATTAAAGATGTGTATGCAAAATCTGTTAGAAAAATGATTGGGGGCTTTTTTTTCTTTATATAATTTCACTCTGAAAGTCTTTGTTTTGAAAAAATGGAATTTTTTCTGTAAATATCAAAAGTAAAAAAAAATCTCTTAGTATGATAAGTTGATTAAAACATAGTTTTCTGATCATATTTTTAATTTCCCATTTTAAGAGGAAGTTGTAACAGTCATAAGGAGCTTCAGTGTAACTTTCTTTGCATTCTCAAAACTAACACTATGGATATGTTTCTCCATATTTTCAAAAGTAAATACACTATTTGTTGCAGTCTTTTAGGAAAGCCCATGTTTCACCTTTAATCTCTAGCTAAATGATTTTCATACAGGATTTTATAAAATGCCCTGCATTGAGGCACCTGCCTCAGCAAAAGATAATAATTTGAAACTTCAAACCCTTGGTTTATTACTTTACTTATTAAGGCTATATGTTTACCATTGATTTTTGTATCTGTAGATTTTGTTTTGTTACTGTAGACATAGACTTAATAAACATTTTAAGCAGTATTTGTTTTTTAGAATATTCATTTAGAACAAGGGTGTCAAACTCAGGGTCCAGGCAAGATATCGGAGCACAATAATATATAATCTTTAGGAAAAGCTACTGAAAAGTGAAAATCTTATGCACTTCCTGATGTGCAACATGAACAAATCAAGTTTTGTTGATAATGCATCATATCAAAAATTTTCAATTCTTAGAACAGAATTTGAAACAAGATTTACAGATTTTAATTCTTTGGAAGATGTTTGTTTACAAGATGTTTGTTTTCTTCAATTTTCTCAATAAGTATAAACTCAGTACCCAGCCATATGCAAATGGACATGATTGAGATTCAGTGCGACTCAAATTTGAAGGCAAAATTCATTGAAGTGAATGTGCTTGAATTTTACAAATATTTGCCATCCACGTTTGAAAATACTCGAAAATTTGTATAGGAAATTATTTCCATATTTGGGAATACTTAGCGGTGTGATCAGTCATTTTAATTTATGAAAAGAAATAAGTCTCCTGTTAGAAATAGTATTAATGATGCTCACCTATGGTCAGTTTTGAAAGTAATCACTGCTAACAAAATTTCTCTCGAAATAGGAAAAATAGTAGCAGAGAAGCGATGTCAAGTGTCAGGTTGTAAACATTAAATTTGTGTTATTCTTTTATATATGTTTATAATGAAATAATAAACTATGTTTCTATAAATATTGATTTTTTTTTTTTTTTTTTTTTTTTTTTTTTTTTTTTTGCGGCCCACCTAAAGTCAAACTTTATTTGTTTGGCACAAATAAAGTTGAGTTTGACACCCGCTATTTAGAATCTTCTTTGCTTTAGAATTTCTGAAATAATTATTAATGGTTTTTTTCTGTTAAAGTTAATAATATTTCATGTTTTACTTCTTAAAAATTTTATATCATATGTTTTATTACATTTTACTTTAGAAAAAAGAATGTTTTTCTTCAGAAAATACAAAAATGTTTCCTTCAATTTGCAGCTTGTTTTATATTTGCAATTTTGAATGTAATAAATAATATAATTTTTTTTATTTCAAGTTATAAATTGTTGCGAAGAATTTTTCACCTAAATATTTGCATTTTTTTTAAATCCTTTATTGGAAAAATCCTATTAAAAATGTGTAGACACTACCTGTAAAAAATGTATTCCGAAATTTATTTACAGGATGATATGCAACTGAGAGTGTATAACTACAACACTTTGGAGCGTGTACAGTCAGTTGAAGCACATTCAGATTACTTCAGGTCAATTGCTGTGCATCCAACCCAACCTTTTGTGCTGACCTCTAGTGGTATATATTTCTAATATAGTTATAAATATAATTATTTGTTCTTTTATGTATAGTTATATTTCTAATTTCATTTTACTTGTGAAAGTATAGTTTAGTCTATGCCTATCTTGGTAATGGAAAAACAATGATATCAAACATGCTTTTTTTCTCCTGTATTTAACTCATGAGTTTGATCATAATAGCAATAAAAGTCAATTTAATTTGCCAAGTCAGGTAGACTAAAATAGGATCCAAACATTTTATTTTAAGTTCTTTTCATTTGCAATGATAAAAAGTTTCTTTCACTTATCTTACTTTATTTAACAACATGTTTGACAAAATATAATTTTTTTGCAAATCTTTGATACTTATGTATTTGAAATGTTTTTATCAGATCTGTGTTTTTCATCCAGAACTTCTTTTTCTGACATTTATCTAATTCTTAATATATTCATTTCCTTTTTTATGTTTCGTAATAAATTTTAAAATTACCCAGAGGCAAAAGATCAAAAAGTTAGGTTTTGATCTTTTAAAATTTAGAAAATATTTCGTAGAATTTCTTGGTGGGATAATACAGTAAACTTTATTTATATATCATCATTCATTTAAAAAAGGTTGTTTAAAAATTACCATTGTTTGCAATCAATATATGAAGTTTGAAGACATTAACTTAAAAATATAGCCCGAAAAAAAATTACAACTTTAACAAATAACGCAAGGCGAAATTGAATATCTCTTCCTTTTATTTATTTTTTTCCGAAGATTTTGTGGAGCGGTCGGTTACAGCACTGGATTAGTAACTTTTGTACCCAGGTTCGAAACAACATCATTGCTTAGTGTTAATGATTTTTTTAAAAAATACTCAAAATTTTATTCACGTTTTTAATAACTTCGCCAGCAATTTTGTAATTGGAAAGATAATTTGTTTTGTCTTTTTAATTTTTTTTTTTTTTTTTTCAAAACAACGATATTTTACATGTTTTATGATTTTTTCTAAAGTGAATCATTATCGATGCGTTTATATGAAAATGATTTTTTAAAAACTCGGTACTTTGATCTTTTAGAGTTAGTGATTTAAAAAATAAAATGTCGAAAACTTTTTTTTACAAATTTTTAAAAAATACTCAAATTTTAAATATTTAATAATTCTACCATGGTGTGCTGAAAATCGTAACTCAGTTACTGGTGAGGGGGTAATGTGAGGACACAATAATTCATTATTTTCTTTGTACAATAATTCATTATTTTTTTTGTGCAATAATTCATTATTTTTTGTGCCTCTAGATGGCTACACCTGTCAAGCTGTTTAAGAACATCATCACTTAATTTTTGATTTTTTAAAAAATACTCAAAATTTTATTCGCACATTTAATAACTTTTCCTGTAGTTTTGTAATTGAAAAGATAATTTATTTCGTCACAATACAGTATAATGTTTTTTTTTTCCCATACAAAACAACGATACTTTACATATTTTAAGATTTTTCTAAAATGAATCAATATTGATGTGTTTATGTGAAAATGATTTTTAAAAAACTCATACTTTGATCTTTTAGAATTAGTGATTTAAAAAATAAAATGCCAAAAACTTTTTTACGATTTTTTTAAAAATATTCAAATTTTAAATATTTAATCAAGTTCAAAGTTTTTATAACTTCTTCATTTATAAAAATAATTATATGAAACTTTTTTTTCGTGTATCAAGCATTTCAAAAAATGCTCACAATTTTAATTCAACATTTAATACAGTTGTGAAATTTTATAATTATAAAAATTTCTGCTTTTTTCAACATACAGCTATTTTTAAAAAGGTACATTTTCGTTTCCGGGGCCTAAAAAGTTGCCAAGTGAGTGAGTGAATATTAAAGTCCCACTGTTCACTTACTCAAGAGTTCTGATAGCGAGAGGGGAAGAGGAATTTCCATGACAATATGTTATGCAATTTAAAAATGTTCGTGCAATGCCGGGGGAGGGGGAAAAAACGTGTCTGACAAAAGAAGCAAAAAAATTTTGGAACAGGGAATTTTAAGTTATACACTCGGTAAAAGCCCGAGCAACGCTGATCTAAGTGGCGGAGAGGGGGAGTCATTTTGAAAAAGAGTATTAGAAGTGTTGATTTTGTGAAGGAAAGGAAAAATTTATAAAAGTAGAGAAAGCCTGTGCAACGCCGGGCCATGTAGCTTGTAATAAAAAGTTGCTTGAATGTGTATTGATATGTTACATTTAAATAAATTTAAAAAGATCCTTTAACATCTTCATGATGGGTGAGTATATATGCATTTGTCACGGATGCACCTCATGGCCAAGTGATGCACATATGCATTTTAGAAAAACGGTCTCGTTGGCCAGGCAATGCATATGTCCCTTTTCAGCTGGAACGATTTTTAATGACCACTAGATGGCACCCTATGTCCATTATATTGAAACTGAATGTAGTTAGAGTAACCTGACCTTCAGTTTGTTTATATTCTGCCTGGATTTGGTATTTTGCTCATCAGCTGTGGCAGGGGAGGGGATAATTAAAATGTAAACGAACAGCTCGTAAAATTTCCACTTGATATAAAACGTTCGCGTTTCTAATAACTCTCCCAATGATTTTTTATTTTCTTTTTCTTAACAGAGTGGAGTGTTTTAGGGTTTTAGCATCAGTTCTGTTACAGTTTTAGTTGCTTTCGGATATATTTCGCATACTTTTCTTATTTCAAAAATCTTGACTTCAGATTATTATTTGATTGTATTGAAGGCATTTTCATAACCTTAATATGAACTAAAAGGGTGAAAAAACCAAAGTGTATAGTTACAAACCCTGTGTAAATAAAAAAATGCAGCAAACATTTTATGCTTGCAAATCATACAATGTAGGTAGGACTTAGTGTTTCTCCGTGCTTTGATATTTTTTACACTCAGTCTTCATTGTAATTTTGCTATTTCTGAATTCTGAATTGCTATTTTCGCCTTGTTCTGAAGAGGTTAATGTACACAATTATATCTGAGAAGATTTGAACATTTAAATTTTATTTTAATATTTGTAAAATATATAAGTTTGTCAAAATTTATTAACTCTAAAACTTGCTATAAAAATTATTTTGCAAAGTAATTAGTAATTGTAAATAAGTTTAGGAAACATATGTTTATAAAAAAGTTATCTAATGAAAAATTTCTTATTTTAGTTTATAAATGTTAAAAAAAAATTAAGCCATGTTTTTTTT
>BMAV01015805.1:212388-265664 GCA_019973955.1 Trichonephila inaurata madagascariensis | reverse complement strand
AAATAGAAAGGCAATCTTGTTAATAGTTAACACATTTAAGAATATCCCCCCCCCCCCCCCCTCGTTTCTTTTTTCCATTTGTACAAAATTTCTCCTTCCAAAATGGAAATTTAGGTAAAGGATACCTTTTGTAATTATGAGTAATTGGGGTTATATTTGCCATTTCCTTAATAAATTAAATGATGATTTCATGGAGATACTCATGGATTTGTCACTGGCCTTGTATGCCCAAAGGTTTAAGTTTGATCCTGACCCAAGTCAATCATGATGCAGAAAAATGACAGCGTCCATGCTGTATGATTATGTGACATGTTAAAGATCCCTAGGGTACCTGCTTGGCTTGAGTGCTCTCAGTAAAATGACATTGCGTGATTGATATTCCACCTATATGGGTACCACTCTGCAAAGGTAAATACCAATCTGCAGCTCCATTGCGGGAAAAAAGAGAAATGGGGAATTTGTATAGCTTCTACAATATCCTTGATATTTAATTCTTAGTGAATATTTAACAAATACTTTTTTGTGAAAGTGTAATACAAAATATTTTATTCATTATGTATTTTGCTTTAAAATGCTATCATTTATGAGCTTTTGAAATTTGAAGACATTGAATTATATTGTTTTTCATCTTAGATGACATGATGATCAAATTATGGAATTGGGATAAAAATTGGACTTGTACACAGGTGTTTGAGGGGCATACTCACTATGTCATGCAAATAGTCATAAATCCTAAAGATAACAATACTTTTGCTAGTGCTTCATTAGATCGCACTGTTAAAGTAAGTATAACATGTTTTTAAAATGTATGCTCTCTAATTTCTTAGGAAAATTTTAAATTGATTCACTATCATTCATAGGTATTTTTTCAGAAAAGAATTTTAAGCTAAATTTTTATACTGTGGGAAACTTTTGTGTTAGCCATTATAAAATTCTTAAATGTTTACAGAAAATCTGTTCTGTTTTTGGTATTCTTATTTCAAATTATTTTCTTTCTAGAAATCAAAACATGTCTTTCATTATTTCATGGGATTGTTAATATTTGATATCTACTCAAAATTCGAATCTCCTTTATTTATAACATCTAATTCATGTATCTTAATTCCCTATTTCGAAATGTGTCTCAATTTATGTTTTTCTAAAACTTTAAAAACATTAGTTTGATATATTTATTACTGATTCTTAAGACCATAAATTTTTTATAGATTTATTGGTGATTCCAAGAAATATAAGATCATTTATTGTTTTCACGTACCTTTCTAACTGGGTTTCAGTATTCCTTAAATGATGTCATTTCTATACCTAATTATTCCCTTTGCTTTAACATGTGACTGTATTTTTTATGTTTTCCCTGTTCTTCCCTGCATATTAAAACCTGATATTGAGACATAGCCATCCTGTGATAACTATGTCTAGGGTGATTCGCGTAAGCTAGAGGTGTGGGATTATCTAAAAGATGAGACATTTTGGATTCTTAACACAACTTTTATTAAGAATAACTTAAATTACTTAATTCTAAATAACAACTTTCTTAAAGTGAGAATAAGCCACCAATTAAACTTAATATTCAAGTCAGATCGCACAACTAGATCACTTATATTAATTATATTTATTTAACTGTCTAATATAACATCCTATACAAAATATTACCTTTTATAGAGTCACCTTCCTTCCTAGGTTGAAGATATTCCTATTATGTTATTGGTAGGAGAGAATAATCAGGCTTTCTTAATCCTTATTATAATTAATGGCGAAGATCGTATCCTTCTTCCAGAGCTGTAGGACGTCTAACATTTATTCCGAACAATTCCCCACTAAGTTATCTCTAGGCTTGTCGTCCTATCTCAACAAACCTTCTATCCTTTTAAAGTATATCCCATTTGCATATTCGTTTTGTTTCTCTTCTTGGTATTGGGTTGGAAAAGTTTTGCCATTAATCGTGGCCGTCAAAGAACTTAGGAGTTATGTTAGAAGAAGAACGCGAGAGACGTCACAATATTTGAATAATTCCCTCTTGTATTTTGGCACTTGTACGTGGAGCATGCTCAAATAACTCGACTGTTGTTAAACATAAATGTGATCACGATCAAGCTCCTTTATTTTTTCAGCCACAACTATATCATCATTGTTATATAAAATGTAAATTTTTTGCAACAACAGATTTTACATATATATTGTTTAACTTGAAACAAAATATAGAAAAAAAATTAGTTATTTTAAAGGATTAAACAAAAGAGACTTACCTCATTGTTTGGAACTAGTCACTTATAATTTTCTTCTGTTTCTGTTAGTTATGTTGCACTGTCTGTAAAAACTTGGTTAATAGAAGGGAAAAATGCAAATGGTTTTTGTTTTTTTTTAGTAGAAGTAATACTAATAATGTTTTAATGTGTTTTTATTAGAGATATCAACTGTACAAAGTTTTTAAGCTGCCCTTATTGCTTTAACATTTTAATTCACTTTGTAATCTTAATTCTCTCATTTTAAACTTAAGAGGTGTGGGGTCTATATCTTTTTGTTCTATAATGTTATAAAAATAGTTATTCATATTGTATAATGTATTTGGCAATACTCTAGTGAAGTAAGTATATCTAATATAATATACAAATGTGTTACTCATGTTCCAGTCATTTATTCATCAAAATAAACAGTTAATTCTGCTTCAGTTGTTACAATCATTAATTACAAAATTTAAATATTTTTCATAATTTATAAACCCAAATCACTGTCTTTTGGTTGAAAAACTATTGCATTATTGCAACATTTTTTTTTTTTTCCAAATTTTATACATCACTGAACAAAATTATTTCCTTTTAGAAATTAAAATTCTACCTCAAGCTCCTATCCCCTTTTGTATGGTTCCTTATCCAGACTTAAAATGAATGCTTTATTGTATACGAGGTTGACCTATTGTATACGAGATATATAGATTATGGTTTGTCAAAATAGTACATGATTTTTAAGAATCACACATGAAACTGACTTGCACTTCAAGTGATCACATCACATTATAATGCATTATCTTAATTTTTATTGTATCTATAATCATTTACATATTTAGTTTACCAAGTGAATTGCTTTAGTATTTTAAAGTTTAGTCATTCAGTATTTAGAAATGATACTGTTTTGCTCATCTTCAAAATGCTAAGAAATTCTTTAAATGCATTTTTATTTGATTTTTAATATCTGTTTTTCTGGTAAAATTTACTCTTAATGGTGCATTATCTTAATTTGTGTTGTATCTGTAATCATTTACAGGTATAATTTACCAAGTGAATTTCTCTAGTATTTAGAAGTTAAGCCATTTCTATTGTATTCAGTATCTGGAAGTGATACAATGTTTTGCTCATCTTCAAAATATTATGAAATTCTTTAAACATGTATTTGATTTAATTTTTAATTGAAATCTGCTTTTCTGATATGTTTCTTATCTTGTTTTAATTATTAGAAAGAGACTTTTTGATTATTTATATTAGCTAATGATTTTACCCATTTGAGAAAAGTTACATTGATTTCCTTTATAAAATAAATATAAATGTAAGGATAAGTGTAGAACTTTAAATTGGAAGAAGTTTTGTTAGCTAAATTTTTAATAAAGTTTGAACAATTAAAAAATAAATTAAAATTTTTAATATTTTTCAAGTTTGATAGTAATTATATATATATACCAAGAATGTTGAATAAGATAGTTATTTTATTGGGTAATTGTCATGATTTGAAACATTTTGTATACTAATGTGAGTCATTTTTTTTATAACTGAAATCAATTTCATTAAGGTTTGGCAACTGGGATCTACATCTGCAAATTTCACTTTAGAAGGCCATGAGAAAGGAATTAATTGTGTGGATTATTATCATGGTGGAGATAAACCTTATTTAATCTCAGGAGCTGATGACAGACTTGTAAAAATATGGGATTATCAGGTTTGATTAAATCAAATTTATTAAAGTTGTGTAGAGATTAAAATAACTATTTTAAGGAAATACTTTTATTCAACTTCTAAACATTTTATAAACTGATGTAATTTTTTTAATTTGCTAGAAAAATAATTGATAAACTTTTACTTTTGATACTCTTTTAATTATAATATTGTACAGAATTTAAATGTATCATGCTTTTTAATGTAGAAGTTATTTAATTAGTTATTCATGAACTGTTTTTAGGTAGTTTTTCTATTTACTTTTGGTACAAGTATTGCAATCTATATCAAAAATGTATATTTTGCAACTTTTTTAGTTATTAAATGATTATTTTAATAGTAATTTCTTAATAAACCTCACTGGTGCTTGTTTTAAGTAAGTGCTGGATTTATGACCCTAAGGTACCTGAATGATCCTTCCTTTCCTTTAAAAGTTAGCTGCTTTTAGTAAACATGGGTAATGCTTTTTTGGGAATGGCTTGGTAATCTTTCTCTATTTTTTTAAATCTTTATCATCATTATGCCCCCCCCCCCCTCCCTTTTTTTTTCTTACATTTGCAATGTTTAGTCTAGATGAGATCAAAAAATTCATAATTAGTGAGTCTTTTGTGCAGATTAATCAAATGTCAAATTATCAAAGTTAACCAACTAACTTCGCTAATAAAAATTTAAATTGCTATATTTATATTCTGCTGTATCTTTTTAATAAATGCATTATTTTAAATCAAACTTAAAATGTTATTTAATATGAATTTTTGTGCATAATGTATAATGTTCTTTCATTCATATGTATTCTTAGTTTTAATATTTTTTAAATCTAAAAATTTTACAAAATTTAATTTTTTTATTTAGAATAAAACCTGCATTCAAACTTTGGAAGGTCATGCTCAAAATATTTCAGCCGTAGTTTTTCATCCTGAATTACCTATAATAATGTCTGGTTCAGAAGATGGTTAGTACAAAAATAGTTTCTATTTTACATGATCTGTTTTGTAGAAATGTTACCATTAAAATGTGAAATCCATTATTTCATAGAATAACTAGATATTTCATGAGATAATTAGACAAGTCAGTTAAGGTATATAAAATGATTAAATTCTACAATTTAACTAGGTATTCTATAGAATAACGATTACTTGTATGAAATACGGCACTTGAAAGTTCTTTGAACTGATTCTAGCTGCTTTTAGTCAGTTCTAAGCCGCTTAAATAATAATTGTACAATAAAAGCAGTTGTTCCCTAGATCTAAGTTCAGTACATGTGAGCAAAAATTAATTTTCATTAAAGAAGTTTCAAATATTGACACAACACTTCGATCTGTTACAACAGCTCAAAGTTGCGGCACTGGACAAGGATTTGAAAAAATATGCAATAGTAAAAAGTTTGCTTGCTTCAAAAATAATATGCAATACAATTCAAATTGTCATCATAGTAAACCTTGCTTGAATAAAAATGAAATATAAAGGTAATTCATAAAATTTAGATTAATACTCTTACATTTTTATTTGAAAAAGTTTACACAATATTTTTATGAAGCAACCGTTTCTCTTCCTAGCATATATTTTTTTGATAATATTTAAATATAACTATTTCTGTGACGTATTCCCCCCCCCCCTTTCCGTTTAATGTTAGCAACATGAACAATAATAAATTATATCATCTGCTTTTCCTTATTAATTAATCATCTGCAATAGGGGTAAAATGTATTTTTCAAGCGATTTTAGTTGTTTATTATCAATTAATTTATAAAATAACTTTGAAATAATTTATTTTTCACTTTAATGGTCTGTTATTAGTTTTTTCATAGAATTACTAAATAAATTATCAAATTTTTCATCTATTATATACTTCAACTGACTTGTCTAGTTATTTCATAAAATAGTTATTCTATGAAATAACTGAATTATAGACTTTAATGGTAACATATATACTTTTAATCAGTTTGGATGTTCATTTTTTTCATTTCATGTTCCTGTCAATAATACAACTTTTCCTAGTTAAAATAAATTAATATATACTTATATTCTTTAGTTTTAATTATATTTTTTCCCCTCTTCCCTTTTCAAAAATTTTTTGATGCAACTGATTATATATGATTATTTTAATGAACTAAAATACTTGCTTTCCTTGCATTATCAAAATGAATTTCTAAATTTTATATGTATATATTTATGTATTGTCTTTTGGTTTTTGAAAACTGTGATGTGTACTTAAATGTTTGAAATTTTAGTGAAACATATATTTTTCTTTTCTTAATGTTTCATTTATAAATTCTCCTTTGGTATTATAAGTAATTTGTGTGGAAATTTGATTATTATATCTGTTTAATCTTTAAAGAATTGTTTGTTTTATTTCTAATATTAATACTTCTAGGTACTGTCCGTATCTGGCATGCAAACACTTATCGTTTGGAAAGTACTCTAAATTATAATTTGGAGAGAGTATGGGCAATATCTTGTCTAAAAGGCTCCAATAGTGTAGCTATTGGTTATGATGAAGGCAGTATTCTAATAAAGGTATATTTTTACCACTAGTCCTTTTTATATTAATAAAGCAGCTAAACATTCTGAATTTGTATTTTAGCTGTAATTATATTTTAGAGTAATTATATATTTTATAGCTTGGAAGGGAAGAACCTGCTATGTCAATGGATAGTTCAGGAAAAATAATCTGGGCTAAACATTCTGAGCTACAACAAGCTAATTTGAAAGCAATGGTTGATACTGAGATTAAAGATGGTGAAAGATTGCCTTTAGTTGTCAAAGACATGGGTAGTTGTGAGATATACCCTCAAACGGTATCTCACAATTCTAATGGAAGGTACAAGAGTATTTTGAATTGTCTTATTATTGATGTCAATGTTTTATTGCTTTTCTAAATATAAAAGTCTTTTACAGGTTTGTTGTTGTGTGTGGTGATGGAGAATACATAATCTATACTGCAATGGCTTTGAGAAATAAAAGTTTTGGTACTGCCCAAGAGTTTGTATGGGCCTTAGATTCCTCAGAATATGCTGTTAGAGAAAGTGCAACATCAATTAAAATATTCAAGAACTTTAAAGAAAAGAAGGCATTCAAACCAGAATATGGTGCAGAAGGTTAGTGTTTATTCAAAGTTTATAACTAATTTGTGTGCATTTTATTCAAAATTATTTTTGACTAAGTGTAAAATGCAAACATAATTTTCCCTCTTAATTTCACTTTATATGTGGAAAATAATATTTTGCCATCTAAATTTAGTCTAAAAAAATACATCACAATAACTATTTATCTATTAAAACAGTTCATGTAACAGTTCCTTTTCACTGTTACTTAAAACTCTGTACCTCAAGACATATATATACCAAATTAGGATTCAAATCCTAAAGGTGTAAATACTTCAGACCCTAAGTTGTGAAGCTAACCAATGTACCATTTTATCTAAAACGCCCAAGTATAAGGCAAATTATACTTTCATAAATTCTAGGTTTCACTTACCTCTAGTGTCAGAGATATACCTCCCACCCAGACCAACCTCTAATATTTTTGTACCATAATGCCCAGACATAAGATTTCTCAACCCTCATAGAACTTTCGGATGCATATTTATGCATGAATAGGCTACTTTACTACTTGCTTATAGACTAGTACTCTTGCTAACTCCTGAAAACTATCAGGGAGCCTTATCTTCTACATTTATCCTCTGAAAGGCTTCTGAGACCATGGAATCGGTGGCATATTACCACACTTGTGATTTTAACGTGTTAAATTCGGGACATTGCATGATAAAGGCAACCACATGTTCTTCGAATTCAAAATTGACATCACACTTATACTTGTTCTATTTGTAAAATTAAGAAAAAATTTCGAATTTGAGACTTGAGTAAATGTGGCCAAGTATTAATGTTCTTCGAAATTTAAAAAAAAAAACGAACAAGTTCAAGCACTGTTTCATTTAATTTGTGTGTTCCAGCCCTGATTCTACTAATCATGCATTATGTGGAGGAACTAATGTATGTTAAATCTGCCAGGACTCATTACCTGGACATGAAATTTTGTAAGGCAAGTCTGGCTTGGGTGTCATTTTCATCACTTGACCATTGTTCAAAATTACAAGGTGTATTGGTTAAGTTTTGTGTATTTTTGAGTCAAGTAGAAATGTGAAGTCAGCGAATGTTCAATAAACGAACAATTGAAACCATTTTCTATAATGTAAAATTGAAAAACAAAATTTCTACAGCATCTGCAGTTTTTACCATCACTGTATTTCTTTATTTATGATTATTAAGTTACACTGAAGAAGTGCTATGCTTATTCCAAGACTGTTTTTACATCATAAGAAATATCTTTTTTGTCTTTATCAGGAATCTTTGGTGGTCATATGCTGGGAGTAAAATCAGTCAGTGGCCTCGCTTTTTATGATTGGGAAACACTAGAATTGATTCGCAGAATTGAGATTCAACCAAAGCATGTATGTATGATATTAAAATTAAATTCTCTTCAGTGTATTTTATTTTTAATAATGCCTAGTATATAGCAGTTATATACTTATTCACTTTTCTTTATTAACTAATTTATATTTAAAATTATTGTCTGAAGAATTGTAAAATGCACTTATAAAATAAAAATAAAAAGTCTGTGCTTTTAGATATTAAAATTGTAACTTTTAAAAGGACAAGTTAAAGCAAAAATATTATTTTGAGACTATATATGATTAATGTGCAACTAATTAAAATTTCAAGTGTTGAGTAAAAAACACATTATGTAATATTTTTTTTTCCTGTAGCACTTATAATTTATCTCATGCCATGCAATGAGTAATATGAGATATAAATTCTAGTTTATGTACTGTTCTTTGAAAATGAATGTTTTAACAATATCTCTAGTTGTATTAATAATAACATAAATGCAAAGCTCTAACAATAATATTTTGCATAGATTCAATAGACTCGGCTGTAAAAAAAAATTACACTTGTAATAACTTTTGTAATTCTCATCACAGCTAGTTATAATTGATATTACTGTTAATAATTCAAAGAAAATTAAATTATGGGGTGAAAAAATTTATTAATGAATTTAATTGACTTCTAAAGCATAATTTTTTCATTATAAAATTTTATTTTTTACCAAAAAAAAATATGAAATAGGCTAAATATCTTTGTTTCAAATTTTATTTGAAACTGATCTTTAACTCCTGTGATATTATATAAGAAAATCTGTTCTTGGCAGAATTTCCTTTATATAATATTTCTGCACAAATGCTTCATAATATTTTCACAGTTTACCATATAAGCAGATCAATAATTAAATATACCAACTTAAAACTGTAATTTCTAAATTCATAATTTCAAAATTTAGTATTTTTTTATCTGCTTGGGAAATTGTTTGAAATTTTGGATTTAAATTTTATGACATGAAAAATTCAAATAAACATTTCGCATATACTTTTCTTATAACTGTACTTAATTAATAAACTAAATTAAACTCAGTAGCATAACCAGCCCATGAAGGCCAAGTCCTACTGTACCAATCTCAGTTTTCGTAACCTTGGGTGCTGAGATGCATGAGCAGATGTTTCTGTCAAATAGTCAGTCTAACTCGAAACCCACAGTGTTTAGTTCCCAAGAAAGCTTGGTTCTCATTTATCGACCCACTGAAGGGATGAAAGGCTGAGTCAACCTTGCCCAGCCCAGGATTTGAACCCCGGACCTGTGGCAAGGAAGTGCGATACACTATCACTTGGTCACTGGGCCTTATTTAATAAATAACTGGGTGTTTTTCATTACTCATATTTTTATATTTTTTAAAAATTGAAAGAAAAAAGAAGAGTACCTATGATTTGATGCAAGAAAAAGTATATCATCAAATGTTTGAGATACTCAATTGACATTAGGTGGCTGATTTTTTAAAATTTTTGTAACTTAGAAACTTACAAGTAAAATGTTACAAAATTTGAAATTTGGGCTACTTTTAAGATGAGAAATTTGATTCAGTATTATGGCAATTAATTAAATGATGCTAAATTTTACTCAGATTGCTGATTTATTCATATTTTATATGATCTAATTTAAATTGGTTAAAATTTTGTAAATTTCTCATTAGTTACTAGACATTAGTTATAATTATTGTTTTGATATTATATTTATATATATATATATTCAAATTGTGTGTAATCTTAGGAAAAAGTTGTTTTTTTTCCCTTTTCCATTTTAAATTGTATGCTATGTAGTGAAGGGGTTCATGTTATTAAATGCAATTTGTTAAATTTGATCCTCTAAAACAGTAATAAATATTTCTAGCAATATGTTATAACAAATATGAAACTATTTCTTTAGGTATACTGGTCAGAAAATGGTGAGCTTATTTGCATTGCAGCTGAGGATTCTTTTTATATCCTCAGATATAATTCTGAAGCAGTTACTGAAGCCAAGCAGAGCAATGCTGAAATTTCAGAAGATGGCATTGAAGAATCTTTTGATGTAAGAGGAATAATTTATCAAAAGCTTATAACTTTGAAAAATTTTACTTTAGTCAAGTACATGTATACACATAGCTTTGATTTTTTACATTGTTGATACTTTTCCAGAAAATCCACTTAAAAATACATGTAAAATGATACCCTTAGTGAAGTAAAAAAAAAGAGGGGGGAATTCTCAAAAACTGTATAAGATGAAAATTTTTTTTCATACTTTTGTATTTACATTTATCTATTTAACATTAACAGTAAATGTATAAATGATTCCTTTTATGAATAAATTAAATAAAATTGTGTCACTATATTGCTGTAAAAAATAAATGAAATTTTAAAAATTCAAATTATTCACATATCTACTTGTTGGTAACAAATGCCTTTGCTTATGATGAAATGGTTCCGTATCACAATTTTTACTAAATGATTTACCACATCTGCTGTACTAAATTCCAGCAAACATTTTTATCTGGTAATGAAGTTTTGAAAAGATGAGTTTCTTTCTAAAATATTTTTGTGCTGGAAAATTACACTTATTTAGATTTTTCATTGTACGAGGATTGAGTGATTTATAAAACAGCATAGATTTTATCATGCAATCATCTGAAGCATTGCTGCACTTGAGTAATGTTACATGTTTTCTGATACCTTGAAACCTTGTACAACTTTTTTCTGTCTTAAGAAAATATAAATAATCTAAGTCAATTGTTCCCCCCAGCATTGGCATTAACAACCTGGTGTATAGAATATCCATCCTCTTCAATAACTCTTTTCAATTCCATTGGATAAATATCAGGGATTCTATATTGGCTGATGCACTTCTACTTAGTTTGTTGTGATAGATGCAAGTAAAGTTTTAAAGTGGTTTAAGAATTAATAGTTCATAAGTTCTGCAGGAAAATCTGATAATACATATGCACTTGAATGAAAAAGTGTCAAATGAGGTATTTTTCTCACTTAAAAGCATTATCACATTTATTAAGTTGTTTTATGGAGGTTTCCCTTATTTCAAGTTAGGTGAAATTCCCTTTTAATAATTTTTATTACATTTCATGTTGCAAGGAGCTTTTATCCAATCCCCGGACCATGTTAGAGTTAATTCATGCTATAAAAGCACCATAATACACGATGTTCACAATTCTCAAACCATGTTATAGTTAATGTATACTATAGAAGTATCATGTTATATGGTTGTTACATGTATACTTATATTAACATTTTACAGTTCTATTTTAACAAATTGAAACTTAGAATGTGTGGCGCTGAGATTTTACTGTAAGTTCTTCAGGTGAATATTATGATACCAAAACATGAAATATATATATATGAAACATATATATATGATAACATATATATATAAAAATATGTTAATGTTTACCTTTGAAGACATTGCTCATTTCACTTGAAAGAAATATTTTTGTTTGCTCTTATTTATTATGTTTTTTAAATGTTATTATATATGTTTATAATTATTTCTATAATTTTAATGAATACTTAATAGGTTCTTGGGACTCATCTTGAAACTGTAAAAACAGGATTGTGGGTCGGTGATTGTTTCATCTATACCAATTCATTAAATAGGCTTAATTATTATGTTGGTGGTGAAATTGTCACAATATCACATTTAGATAGGTTTGTATTTACTTATTCATTACTTCCTGGTAGAATGAATTTGTATATAAAAATATTTTGTATCAATTTAGATATATATATATATATATATAAATTTATAGTCAGTTTGAAATTTCTAAAAAAATTTTCCCATCTGATTTTTTAGTTATTGAATAATTGAAACCATTTAATATTTTTGTCTTCATCATTTGTTTATTATTTAATATTTATACATATATATCTAGTATATATGAGTTGGCCATTTTAATTCAAAGTCCTGCTTAATGTACATATTTTGATTGTGTTTTGAATAATTTAAATGTAATATCTTTTTTGTTCAAAAGATATTTTTATCTTTTAATTTTTTATCAATTATTGCGAATTTCTTGTTTCTATTCCTTAGAGTGATGTATCTTTTGGGTTACATACCTAAAGATAGCAGGTTATATCTGGGTGATAAAGAATTGAATGTTATTTCATATTCCTTATTGCTGTCTGTTCTGGAATATCAAACTGCTGTTATGAGAGGCGATTTCGAAACTGCTCAAAGTGTTTTGCCTTCTATTCCATGGGAGCAACGTACTAGGGTAGCTCATTTTCTTGAAAAGCAGGTGAGTAGAAATAGGATTTTTAATTAAAAAAACATTGTATTTAAACATAGAATTAAATATATTAAACTTTTTCTATGTATCTTTATTTTTAATCTCAACTAAATTCTGGTTGTTAAAATTGAATTTGAAGAGTACATCATAAATTTATTTTTTTTTTCATTTTATTCATGGTTGCAAGTCTAACAATGAAATTACTTACATAGTGATTGCAAAATGTATTTTATTATTTCAAATAAATATTTTGGATTGGAAAAATATTTTAAACATGTAATAAGCAATAGGGTTTTAAACCTAATCTAGTATGTAAAAATGCATAGCCATGAAAATAATAATCCAATGATGGAACAAAGACCACTTCTTCATTCTCTAATTGTAGAGGGGAATTCGGAGTTAGTTGAAGAGAAGTTATAAAACATTAAAATTAATTTGAGAAGTATTGTCATTTCTTATCCAAATTAGCAGCATTAACTTTCAAAGTAATCAAAGTTGTGAAACTTCCATTAAAACTAGTAAAAATTACTTCAAATTAATGAACTTTTACATTATATATGTAGAAATTATTTCCTTTTTTTCCTTTAGGGCTTTAAGTCACAAGCTTTAGTTGTATCTACTGATCCAGATCATAAGTTTGAACTTGCTTTACAATTAGGAGATCTGAAAATAGCTTACAAACTGGCCAAAGAAGCTCAAGTAAGTTAATTTATATGTAAGGAATTTAATAATATTCTTGATATTTCATTTCATGCTAGTAAAGTATGGAATGTGTTAAATTTTGTGATTCTTCATTGCAATAGATTTGTTACATCATTAATATTTATTTTTTGTTTCAATAGCATTCAAGATCTTAGTGTGAATTGAAAATATGAAATGTGAAATAAAAATGCAATTCATTTACTGTAAAAAAAAATTATTCAAATATATTATTTTATATATATATGTCATACATACCGAATCATTAGTGACTATAATAAAACAAGTAGACATTTCAATTGATTATTGTTACTTTTAATGAGAAATTAAAAAGTTAATTAACAAAGTTACAAGGGCTCTAACATGATATCAGAAATGGAAATTTCCATAAGGAAGATGTATTTGATTATTTTAGATTCTTTTAAGAATATATCTTATTGGGAAAAAAAATTATCTTTATTTATAAATTAGATCTTATTATAATTGCTATATCTTAACTATGTAAAAGTGTTGAATTCTTACTTTTGTTGAAGTAAATTCACTAAGTTATTTTATACCAAATTTTTGATTGCATATATTTTCTTTTAATGTTTTGATTTTAGTAGTGTTTCCCTTTAATTAAATTTTCAAACAAAAGAAATGTGTATTAATTAGTATAGTCACTTGCAATCATTGTGGAAATTTGTTTACAATTATCTTAAGTGTACATAATGAAAATCATAAGTAATGTACTATATGTGATTCTTATTATCTGTTAATTATATAATATAAATTGTGTCCTTGATATTCTTTCTTCAGTCTGAACAAAAATGGAAACGATTATCTGAATTAGCTTTATCAAAGTGTGAATTTCAACTTGCTGAAGAATGTTTGCATCATGCTAAAGATTATGGGGGATTACTTCTACTTGCTACATCTTCTGGAAATGCCAGCATGGTGGAAAAACTGGCTCAAAGTTCTGAATTGGAAGGAATTAATAACGTCTCTTTCATGTCATATTTCTTGCTGGGAAAGTGAGTGTTATTGATGAAACTATATGTATATAGTTTTGTTGTACGTATTTATATATATATGTAAGTCTTGCAATTCAAGACTTGCATGTGTTTGTGTGTGCATATGTACATATACACACGTCTTGAGTTTGATTTTATTATTTACAGGAAAGAGAAGGCTCTTAATATGCTTGTTCAAAGTAAGCGTCTGCCTGAGGCTGCTTTCTTTGCTCGAACATATTTGCCTAGTCAGGTTCCTAGGTAAGTTGAGAATAATTATTAAAAATGTTTTAGAATGCTTTAAGTTTTAGTGTTTCATATGACAATTTATTTTTTCATAAGGGTTTCTTAAATTTTTTCATTGTAAATATCTATAGATTTTTAATTTTTCATGTTATTAAATTTTTTAACAGTTTATGAATTAATCTTTTTTTTCCCCCTCCTTAAATTTCCATGTTTAGTATTTGTTAGACATTTAATATTTTGTCTTATTTTTATTAAAAAATTTTGATGTCAAAACAAATATATCTGAACTTGACAGAATAAAAATCCAAATTAAATCATTTCAAAGGTATAAAAACATTAAATTATTGTTCCTTTTGAAAATGAATAACTTTTTAGTTATTTACTTAACAAGCCTATATGAATAGATCACATGTAAAACATTTAGAAATTGTACTCTTTTGTCTTTTGACATTCAGAATAATTTTGTCATTTTAATCATACAAGAGTGGTTCAAAAATGAACTGGAATGTAGGAATGTCAGATTTTACTGTTTCTATTGAAAAAATTACTTTTTTGAGTCAGTAAGCATAATAAACTTTAAGCAAATATGTCCTACCATGGAGCAAAACATGGCTATAAAATACAACATGAGTAGATTAAAACAAGTGAAAGTTTGTGGCATTTATCGAAACAGTTTTTGAGCATAAGACATTATCGAAAACCCAAGTGTTTGTTCCTTTTCTTACAAGAAAATAAACATATCTTTTACACCCCTTTTTGCTTATTTTGTGTGTGTATATATATATAAATTGTTGGTTAGAATGTTCAAAACTAAAAAATTTTACATAAATTTCAGCTTCATATAAATGTATCTAAAGATGTTATGTATCTATCAAGTTATTATGTAACATATATGAAATTATTTAAAAATATTTCTGATTATTTACGAGTCATATTAATGGATTATATATATGAATGCAATGTTTTTGTGTTTTTGAACAGAATTGTAAAACTGTGGAAGGAAAGTCTGAAAAAAACTAATGAGAAGGCCTCTTATGCTCTGGCAGATCCAGAAGAATATGAAAATCTATTTCCAAATTTCAGTGCAGTAGTGAAAGCTGAACAATTTATGAAACAAAGTCAAGTTCGCCAGCCAGCTTCCAGTTACTCTAAAACAATTGTATACTAAATGTGGTTTTTTTTATTAAAAATGTATACATTTAAATAATTAATTTGTATAACTGATTTATTAATTTACATCAAAAAGATTTCTTACTTTTCCAATAAATTTTATGGAATGTTTTTGATTTAAATGTTGTTGTAAAAAATATATGTAGCATTTGCTGAAAAGTCTAAGTGTTGCCTACATTTTGGATGTAAATCTGTTAAATTGTTTTACAGAATTATTTTTTAATGTACATTGAAGTCTTCAATTTTGAAATTTTAATTTACTTTTCCAGCCATAAAGTGATAAAATGATATATATTTAAAATTTTTGATTAAGTCAGTGATACTTTATGATACAAAGTGATGTAATTCCAGCAGTTAAATAATTTATGATGTAATTTTTTTAAAGAAAAATACTTTAAAAAAATTAATATATATATTTTTTTCCATTTTGCATCACGTGTTGAATATTTTAATAAGAATTTGTTTATAATATTTATTTTACCGAAATATATTTAGAAAAATTTTAAATATCTTAAATGTCAATGTAAGAGAGATGTATTCTGTTTTCACATTATACGTATTATGATTTATGTCTGTATTTCTATTTCTAGTCCAATGCTGAAAAGGATCCTGTACAGTTAATGCTTGAAGCTGAAGCTTCAGGAAAATTTATTTACATTGCTGATGATGATGCAACAGGAAGTCAACATTCATTGTCAGAGGTATGTATCATAAAATTATGTACTTGATATTTTCTGTCACTACAATATTAGTGATGTTTTTATATGCTGTTGATAAAGAATAAAAAGTAATGAAAAAAGAAATATATATATTCTTACCTTTTAATAGCTGCTTTTATATCATACAAAATCAGATATGTTTTATTAGAAAATGCATAGAAATTAATTTCAAAATAGAATCAAAGTTTTGTGTTTCCTGATCCTGTCACCATAAGAATTCAAATAAGTATGATTTGAGATAGTCACAAAGCATTCCCCCTTTTTCTTTTATTTCTCCATTTGGTATTACTCCAGTCTTCCTGCCATTTGGATATTAACCATTCATTTGGGATCTAATAAAATTGAGAACCTACAATTTATTTTCAAGTGAAGGGTATCTAGTCTTTTTGATTTACCATAAAATCCGGCGTATAATGTGCACCTATACTTTAGAGCTGCATTTTTTAATTTTTAGGTATTTTCACGAAAAAATCTGCGATGTTGGTGTGCAATGCTCTTATGTTTTAAAGTTATTTACACGGGATATTATCCCAGACTTTTGAAAAAGTAGTTTACTTCCAGAACTATAACTTTTAGTTCATAAGGAATGTCATTTCTTTCAAATAAACTAAAAACTAAACTCAATGGCACAACAGCTTATGAGGGCCTAGACCTACTGTGCCCATTGCAGTATTTGTGACCTTGGGTGCTGAGGTGCATTAGTAGGTGTTCCATTCAGGTGGTCAATCTCCTGCAAAACCCCCAGTGTTTAGTTCCCAAGCAAACTTAGTACTCATTTATCAACACACTGAAGGGATGAAAGGCTGAGTTGACCTTGCCCAGCTCGGGATTTGAACCCTGGGCCTGTAGTATGGAAGCATGATACGCTTACACTGAGCCACTGGGCTTCACTTTAAATAGAAGTAAATTTTTCTTAGGCTCATCTCTTTTGTTATTTTTCAAGCTAGCGTTTTTATACCCGGCGTGTAATCACCCACCCTTAAATTTCGATCTTATTTTTTGTGTTAAAAGTGCACACATTATACACCGGATTTTATGGTAATTAGTCTGATAAGCTCTCTAACTCTCATGATTAGATCTTGAAAGATTCCAGCAATTTTCTAGAGAAGAGTAAAAAATGTTCTCAAAAATTTCTGTGAGGAATCAAACTATAAATATTTCCTTTGTCTCTGTACAAACACCAAAAATTCATTATTCATGTAATATTCAACTTGAATTACTTTTTCCAACTTTTGTCTGTTTCAATAATGCATCTCACTCTTTTTCTCTTCTCCCCTTCCTTATATTAAAATTTTACCTGCATATAATTATTGCTTTTTTATGATTGCTTTGGCATTCAAATTAAATTCATCACAAAACTTAATTGTCTTCTCTTTACACCAGCATTTAATAAATCTTAGTGCTTCCACATATTTTTTACAACTTGCAATGTTGTATTTCCAGAAAAGCTATTTTTTAAAGTAGTTTTATAGGAGGAGAAATAGTGCATTTTCCTACCTGCTTGGTAAAATGTTATAATTTGGGAAAATTCAAACTTTGCATATTTGTTTCTGAATTGGTAATAAAAGTGCATATCAAAAGACAAGCAGTTGAATAAAGTAACAGTAATATGTCTGTTAGCCAAAGGACTGCAGAGGAGGGGACTTTTAAGGTTGTTTCATCAAGTTTACCAATTTAGAGTATTTTAAGAAATGAACATGATAGTGTAAAGGTATTACAAGAATAGTTTATTATTAAATATTTACCAATCTTGTTTTATAGATATTTTTTTGAAATTGTGTATTCTTTTTCATTATTGATTATACAAATAAATATTAGAATGCTCATGATGTGAAGATCGTGAGTATTTATTATTAAACATTCATTAAATTTATATAGATATATATTATTGATTCAGAATCCAATTGAAGATCCAAAACATATATCAAAAAAAGGGTTTTATTATATACAATAAATTCCGTTTCTCTTATTTAAATGTTAGCACTTGGATATCTTCTTATAGAATGTATTTAATATATTAACTTTATAGAATGCAAGGATGTTATTATAACATTAATTGTATTTTAATACTAGGCAAGAATATTGATTATTGGAATATTAAAATTTCTTTTAAAGTTGTAATGAGGAAAGATTGGGAATCACAGGCATTATTTAATAGGTTTAATATTTTTTTAGGGTGCTGGAGATGCATGTAGTCTTGTAGATAATTTTGCATCATCCTATAAGACATCTAAATGGGCTAAAAGTGCTTCAGAAACTGAAGAAAAGGACGAAAGTATAGAGGAAATGGAAAAGAATGCTATAACTTCTGTGAGTAGTTGTTCCTTTATATATATATATCTATTTACATATACATACAGGAGAAAAATGACTTCACTCCATTACGAAATCTCTAGAACTATTAGCCCTACAGACTTGAAATTTTGCTAGCATGTTTCATTTATTGAGTAAAGATCACTAAAAAGGCTTTTGCAAAAATTGGCTCCCAAGAGGGGTTTGAAGGATTTAAGGGGCCGTTTAAAAAAAATGTGTTTTTGAACTATTAAACCTATAGACTTGAAATTTGTCAACGCAAATATGTTTCTTTTACTCAGCAGAGGTTTTGTGAAGATTGACTCTGTGAGCAAAAGATATAACTATACTTCCGTTTTAGAAATTAAAGTCCTGCCCTTTTTTTAATTCAAGAAAGAAATGCTTTTCGATGCAATCAAAAATTTAATGCTAGAACTTGGATATCAATAACTTCAAAACAATATATAATCTTACTACATTATAAAATATCTATCCTAACTGGCAGGTAATAGCTATAAGTACTGGATACTTATTTAAAAGATTAATTAATAGAAATTTGTACTTATATCATTTAATTGCATGTCTTATATATGTGAATTTGAATATTTGTTTATTTGTAATTTATACAAATAAATGAAGCCCAGTAGCTGAGTGGTAGCATATTGCACTTCTGCACTACAGATCCGGGGTTCAAACCCCTTGCTGGACTAGGATGACTCAGCCTTTCATTCCTTCAGTGGGTCAATAAATGAGTACCAAGCTTGCTTGGGAACTAAACACTGGGGTTTTTGCTTCAGACTGATCACCTGATAGAACATCAGCTCATGCGCTCAAGGTCGCATAAACTGAGATGGGTACAATAGGCCTTGGCCCTATATGGGCTGTTGCACCACTAAGTTTAGTTTAGTTTTTACAAATAAATATACAAATCTACACCATTGATCATATCACCCCAATTTTTGCAGGGAGCTTTGTTTCAAAAGACCCATTAGTATGAGGGTTGATCAGAAAAAGAGGTTACAAGTCGAATAAAGAAATATTTATCAACAATAGACAGGAAATACAAAAAGGAATTAAAAGGCATACGTGCCTACCACATTTCGACATAATCACCAAGTCTATTTAGGCATTTATCAGAATGCAGAACCAACTTGTTTAACCCGTCTTGGTAGAAATCAGGTTTCTGTCCATTGAGCCAGGTCTTGGCACTGTCTTGAAATATTGCTGCACATCAGAAACTATATGCTGCACACTACCATAGCTCAGTCCCAGCTCTGAGGTGATTTCACGCAGAGTTACCTGTTACTCATTTTGAATAATTTCTCCAATTCGTGTCGTGGTGATTTCTGTCGTTGAAGAACTGGGTCAGCTGCTCCCTGTCATATTGCAGCTTTTGACATTCTGTCTGCCTGATTGAAAAGAATGGCACAATTTCACAACATGTCTGCTCATTGCAGATGCAGACACATTCTTTGCCCATAAAAATCAAATCATGGCTCGCACTTCCAAACGAGACCAATTTCCTAAGAGTCTTGCCATTTCAATTGTCCTGAACCACCTGAGAACTTTCATTACCTACCCAAAAACCAGCTGTATGACAAGTATGACCATTTGTCTCCACTCTGGGGAAACAAAATTTCTCCACAATATGTAGTTTTCAAATGCTGAGGCTTGTAACCTTTTTTTTCTGATCATCCCTCATATATAACTGCAAAAAAAATTTCAAATTTGTTAGTGGATTTTTTCGAAATCTCCCTTGTTTGGAAAAGAATTTGTGTATGTATGAAATCACTAAATGGCATGATGTGTAGCCAATAGTCGAAAAACTTTCCCACTCGTGTTTAGAAAACTATTACCGTATTTGGCAGTGACTAAATTTTCATCAAGTATTATTCTCTATATTAATATGATCTTAATAATATAATATACAATAAGTATATTATGTATTCTAATAAAAGAAAGTTTCTGTGTGTGTAATGTAGCACAAAAAGAATGACTTAGATGTGTGAAATTTGGTTCATCAAAACTATGAATCGTAACAGTGTAAACCTCGAAGGGATTTTTTTTTTAATTCAATTTGTAAGCAATTTTTCACATCTTAAGTTATATGACTTCATGCCCATCTTGGAATGTGAACTTTATATTTCATACGGGGAGTTTTTTTTGTAGAATTGTTTGATATTTTTACTATAATTATATTTATTGCTGTATTTCAGACAGAATTACAATTGTTTGTCAAATTAATAATTGTTAAAAGTATTTGAATAATTATAATTTTGATGATTTGGTAGCAGAGTTTTTGCTTAGAAATCTAGCTTATTCTGTAATATTTTGTTGAAGCAATGTTATCCAAAATAAATTGCTTTGATTTATATGTTTAACACTTTTTTAAGCTAAGAGTTGCTTTAATTTGTAAGTTATAGGTATACTACTTTGATACTGGTATGCTACAGCTTTTTCCTCATTAATAGTTTTGCAGTTTGCTTAAAATTATTCAAAGTTTAACTTCAATATTTAACCATAATCTTTTTTTTATTTATTCTTCTATCTTGGTTATACTTTTTCAATTTACCCATACAAAGAATAGGTGTACCAGCCAGTATAGATTCATGCATGTAGTATTTTGCTAGCATTTTTTTTAATAAAATTTTTAAGCATCAATTTTTTTATTTGTTTATATATATATATATATTTAATTATTCTCTGAAAAATGTTTAAAAAATGAATTTCTTATAAATCAATTTACTTTCTTTGAAAATATGACCTTTTGTTAGGTATCGAGTAAACCTGCAGAAGCCCAACTAAACCTTGAAGAAGAACTGGAGCTCGATTTAAATAATTTTGTTCTTGATGAAGATGTGGAGATGGTATGTTAACCTTCAATATACATATAATCTTTATAAAGAATTATTCCTTTATATGTGTTAATAAATATTATTTATAAAATGTTTCAGGCTGAAAATCTCAAAGAGGAGGGTATGGACTGATTTTTCAGATTACCAGAAGAAAAAAAAGAAAAGAATTATGGGAATCGGATAATATTCCACAAGTAAAACACTATGAGTGCATTTCAAATCATTGGGGAAAATATTATCTTAAGGTGAACAAACATTGGACCAAGAGAACTTTCTAAGTCTTACTATCCAAAAATATTTCATTACTGTATGTTTGTAAATAAATGTTACTCATTTCTGATGTTTATAAGTTTGTTTTGATGATATTGCTCCAAGATGATATTAATCTTATGTGAGTTTGTTTTTTCCCTCTTTCTCATTAAATGTATTATTCTACACCAATTGTTTGTTTCTTATATTACAATACAAATTGTATTTTAACAAAAGCACAAACAACACAATTTGATCTGTTTACATACATAATATACATCAATTAAACCTGGTTTTAATGTGTTCTAAAATATAGTTACAATTGATTGAAAATAAATTATAAATAGCCTTAAAGTAAATTATTTTTTATTAAAGAACTATATTATTTATTAAACTGTAGCAAAAGATTAATATGAATGCTTAATTTAAATTTTAGGCTTAAACACATTTTATGAATTTTATAAAAAAATATATAATTTTTTTTATTTCTAATGGGCTGTGGATTGGAATTTTACTATTGCAAACCTAATACTAGGTCTAGATTTTTTTATTATTATTATTATCAAATTCGTAAGATGTGTTTATGCCTAATTTAAATTAAGCATTCATATTAATCATTTTCTATAGTTTAATTTCCTTGTTAACGATGAAAATTCAGGCACTATGACTGGGTAAGATTTAAAAATTGACTTATTCATCATGAAAATAAGTCTTTAACACATTGAATATGTATTCTTGCTGAAGAAGTTATTGAGCCAAGATACCTAATTGTGAAAAAAAAAGTATTTATTTTTTATAAAATTTCAATAATAAAGATTAATGCATGTGTTAGACATTTTTTAATTACTCAGTCAGTTTCAATTTTGTATTAATAGTCCATATTTGCCACAACTATAGCAGTATGTATTTTACATTCACTATGTGTTCTAAACATTAAGAATCTTTTCTAATATGTCATATAGATGAAAAAACTTTTGAAATTATATGTATAAGCATATCTTGTGTGATAAATTAGTGACTATTAATTGTACGATTATACAATTTTTTTATTCTAAAATATAAACTTTGAGACTATACTACTATGAGAAATTTTTCTAGAAATAAATCAAAATAGAATTAAACAAAAAAAATTAGTGTTCATAATAAACTGAAGTATGAATTATTCTAAACACATATCTACAAAATTGAGAAATTTATAATAAAAGGATTGAAATGATTTTAAAAATTAAAATATTCTCTGGGGTGACTCAAAATATGAGAATGTTTTTAAAAGCTTGTGACCATTCAGTGTTGATTTTCATATTTGCATTTATGGCACTTCCGTTTACTTAACTAGTAAATAAAATATTATTTGAAAATCAACGATACTTAAGTTGAAGTTAAAAATACTATACTAAAACTGCAATTGTGATTCAAAGCAATATAGAACTTATTCAACAAATGATTGCAGAAAAGAATTGCTCTAAATGAATTACGAGTAAAACTTTCATAAATTATTCTAAATACTGAACTTTTTTTTTTAAAAAAATACCACTAATAGTAGTCATAAAAGAATAACTGAATTGCGACAAAATATATCATGAAGAAAAATCGCTTCAGGGGCTTGATGTTCATAAGTTGGAAGTGCAGGAATAAAGAAGGGATGCTTCAATATCTACCACACTTCAATTCCGTAAACATGATTTATTATGTGTCCAAGACAAAGCCTTCACTTATTTGCAAACAAAAAAAGGTGCTAAGACAGATTGCAATAAATACAAATTGTACTTAGCAATGTATTCGAGTACTGGTATTTGGCATTGCAAAAAAGAAACTTTTAATTAAAGACTGCATAAAACAAAGAAATTTAACACATAATTTGAGGGTGAATGAGGTCTAAGTAGATTTTGAAATATATGTCGAGATATTCATGCATTTTATGATTTTATCATCAGGTCTATCTGATGACTACATTGAAAACAAATCAAAAGTCACTGCTTTGCTGAAGAACAAATAAATTAAACTACTTCCTTTGCTGACCCTTTCACCCAATTTAAACCCCATGGAGAATAACTGGATTTTAATCAAGAAACACTTGCAGAATTCAGTTCTAAAAGACAAAAATGAACTCATGGAAAGTGTGAAATGTTTGCCAATTAGCAACAAAGATGGTTGTAAAAAATTGTTTTTATAAAGGCCAAGGAAGATACCGCTAAATATTAACAATTCACAATGATTTTCATTTAAATATATATAAGTTGCATAGAACTTTTGCAGTATTAAACTTTTTGAATTTTTAAAAAAATTCATTGTAAAAATTTTGCAATGTCATAAATTTTTTTTAAATTATATTTATTTATAAAATAATGTGATACACTATAAAATTATCAAATACTTATTTGTACCAAAATAAATGCAAATCTCAAACTACATTTTTTTCATTTGTTTGAGTTTTTAATGAAAGTTATAAAAATTTCTCTTTAATATGTTATTTTTTAATTGAATTTTGCTATTCTGAAAAGTATAACTGTGATGGGTATTAATAATTTGTCAACGTAAGCAAATCATTTAGCACAACATTTAAAAATAATCTGTCTTACTGCACCTAAGTAAAAAATTAAACACACCAGAAGACTAATAACTATAGGAATTTCCTTACTAGAATAGTTATTTCTGTGTTGTAAAATGTTCACAATTGTACTTTACACTTAAATTACATTAATTTTCAAACTCGTGTATGTTATTTCCAGCAGTCATAAATTCATCTATATTTCACAACTTTTAACTAGTAAAATTTTTTTTATTAATGGCAGTTGATATCAATGTCGGTGATATCTGACCTATGTGAGGTGCACTATCTCTCAGAGCAGCCATCAATATTTTGCAAGAGTCTGGTCAGTATAAAAAAAAAAGCTCGGAAGAGCTAGTGGCCATTCTCATTCCAGCTTAACACTAAAAATTTTTTACTGTATTAAAAAATGCACACAATTTTAAAGAATTTAATGATTCAGATATTCTGGTCCTATATTTTTGTTTAGCTGTCTTTTTGAATGTGCAAAATTATTTGCAGAAAACTGCCTTTAGAAAGGTGTTTTACAACATTTTGTTAAAGCAGAGTTTGAAGATGAAAAGATGGGTTTGTTTGGACACTAAAACTTACAGAATAGCTTGTTGACAATGCTTAAAATATTTTTGGAGATTAAATCAGCAATTTTTCAAACACATAGTATTTGATTTCACTATTGGAGAATTGAATCAAAACTAAGAATTTGAAAAGCATGAAATGTCTTCTGGTCCAAAGAATTAGTGAGAGAAGCAATATTTAATTATATAACGAAATTTAACTTGGTGGCCAACAGCCAATCTCAGTATATGTGACCAATGGCCTCTGAGGTGCATGAGCAGGATGTCCCGATCATGTGGTCAGTCTGAAGCGAAACTCCCAGTGTTTAGTCCCCAAGCAAGCTTGGTACTCATTTATCGACCCACTGAAGGGATGAAAGGCTGAGTCGCCCTTGCCAAGCCCAAGGATAGAACCCCAGACCCGTCGTGTGCAAGCGTGATTATCGTAGTAATATAACTGAGCCATAGTTATATTACTACCATATCTAAATTTTGGAAGAGACTGTTACAGTTTATGTTTCACATTTACCAAATGAAAACACTCTGATTCAACAAACTAAAGTACTTTTTATAAGCCTTTTTTGCTAGGATGAATTATTGATCAAACCTTGGCATTCAGAAGGAAACTTTGAAAGAGAAAGGTTGGGCAAAAAATTAGAAAAAGTGATCTACTGATATTGGTCAACTAGGAAGATTTTAAGTTAAGCAAGGTAGTGAGGCAAGAATTTCAGTTATTTGACTCAATAAAAATGCAATCAAATATTACATAACTGGGTGAAGAGCTTTGAAAGCTTCAACTGAAGCTGAGATGGCATTTTTCTGCAGCTGCATTGTTCATAACTAGCCAGAGTAATAAAAGCATAAATTGCTTGTTTCCTGAAATCATACTCTAGAAATGAATAATTGATATATCTTGTTTATATTTTTATTTTGTGCAATAATATAATTGATGTCAATTAAAAACTAATTTTTAGACTTTTCTAAATTTTGTTGCTTTTTTAATAATGCTTTCTTTCTAAAAATGAAAAAGAGGTGGTAAATCAAAAACTGAACAATGATTCCCCCCCCCCCCCTTTTTTTTTTTTCTTTCCTGAATTAAGTAAAGAATGATAGTATTCTTAATGAGATTTTAAAAAAAATAAAAAATGTAATATAATAAAAAAAAAAAAAAACTATTATACAGATTCCTTTGAACCATTAAGATTGATAATCAATTTTGTACAATTGTGATGAGAATTGAAAATTTTTTTACCATCTCTTTACAATTTCTAAAAATTTATTACAAAAGTAAATGAAAGTCAAATAAAATGAGTTGAATGGAGTGCCTGTTTCCAAAAGGAAACTAACTCTTGTAGCTATTCCTTCGAGTTGACTTCAGCTTATGCTTAGCCCCAATACTGCATTTAAAGATCTTTAATTTTCTTTTTTTTAAAAATTAGCAGTCAGGTATAAATATATATGTTTCAGTTTTGCAACAAATTCCTTTTAAGTTTTCTTTGCCCCTCTATGAATACCATTAGTTGTAAGAAGAACAAGATGGTACTTGATTTCTTCCCATGTGTTTGCTGTAACTTACCCTTATTTATATCAATATACCTGTTTTATGAACTAAAGATTTTTCCATACATTTGTTCAATTCACAATCTTTTTGTCATAAATCCATTGGAAGAAGTTACAGGGAACGATATCTAGTAAACTAGGAGGCAAAAGATTAGACCCCTCCCCTACCCTTTTCAACAATATAACTGGTTTACTTTTCTTTAAGGAACCCCACAAGCATATGATTCTCAATGTGATGGTGTATTATCTTCCTGGAAATGGGTTGTTGAAGTACCACATATTCAGTTAAATACCAAAGCAAACTTATGTAGTAATTGATGTTTGATTAAAGAAAAACAGACCACTGATTCGATCACATACAATTTATACATTCTCCTTTGGATTATCTCATTCCTTAGCCACATAGGGATCTTCACATTGTGTTTGTTCAGTTTCCTTGAAATATGAGAAGTTGCCTCATAATGAAAACTTAGGCAAGGAATATTTCATTCTTAGATATTTGTTCCAACATATTAAATGCAAACTATTCCCCTCTCCACCTTTATCATTTACCTCAATTGGTTATAACAATCGCACATTTTTGTGCAGAACTTTGCCCTGTGGCTTACACAGGAGTTGAATTTTTAAAAATACATAGATGAAAGTGCCAAGATGTAACTTTAATGCTAAAAATTCAAAATCTGTTTGCCACACACAATGGGAGGGATTTAAACTCTCAAACCACACCCTTGTGTATGTCACTGACTTTGTAGATTGTTGAACATGTAACCATTTGGCAACAGCACATAAATTTTTAGGGAGAATGATCAAAATCTTTTCTTGCATGATAAATGTTTTCCTCATCCACACCTCCTTTTAGATACAACTCCTGGATTTCTTTCTGTGAAGTTTTATTAGAGATGTGTATTAAAGAGATATGGTACAGCAGTGGATCACTGATACTATTAGCACAGCTACAGAGAACATGACAGAAATTAAGTACTATCTTGATGTACTTCGTGCAACTAATGGTGCCCATATACAAGTATATTAATTGAACAAAAATACTTAAAATATGTCTCATTTTGCAATAATTTCTTATTTATGTCTTTTTGTACCAAAAATTTTAAATTGCAAAAACTTGACCAACACCCTGTACATTATATTGTATTTGAAAGATATTCAAAGAATTAGATGTCACATACAAAATATAAATTTTGGTTATAAAAAAAACCAGAAAATCTGCATTACCTGAAAAAATATATTGCAAAAACATTTGGATTTAGTTTCAATTGAGCTCAAAATACAGGCTATTGGTAACAGACTTTATTCTGAATTAGGCTCAATAAAGTTAAGGTAACAACCAAGTACAGGTAGGTCAATTACAATTAATTAAAAAAAAAAGATTGAACAATAAATCAATCTTATGGACCTTCATGGCACTGCCTTCCTGCATCCACACTTTTCCAGCATTTATATAACTGTTAAAAAAAACTCCTGGAATACCATTTTTTTAAAGGTCTTTCAGTTGCTTCATTGCATTTTGAATCACCTCATCTGAATCCAGAAAACAATGTCCCTTCAATTTCATTTTCAGCCATGGAAACAAGTGACAATCCTCTAGTGCTGGAATTGTTTCCATATGCTTTCTTCGGTATCTTAGGTGACTTTTCGAGCGAAACACAGAATTTGATGTCTGCACGCAGCTTCAGACTACATTGCAAAATCTGACGAATGAAAAATTCACTTTGTCAGAAATTATTTACAGCTAACGCCAACAATACAGGAAATAAATTCAAGATGGCAGTGTATTTTCTTTATTAGTGCTGTCAACCTTCGAAACAGATATTTCTCCGGCGTGAATGTAGGGGACCATTACGGGAACTTTTTTACTCTAGTAGTAGATACTTCACTCTTTCATATACGATGAACTTGAGATCTAGTTTTAATTAATATGCAGACGCATCTATTGTGTTCAATAGCTTTTGGAAAATTATTTATTAACATCAAATTGCACTTCAAAGCAACATGGGGGCTATTGGCAACAAACCTTGTAATTTTGAACCATGGGTCAAGTAACATAGATAACACATGAGCTGCCACATCATTATCCAATCCATGCCAACATGAGACCTTTGAACCTTGACAGATTTAATGCCCCCCCCCCCCTACATGGTGCATCTTTAGTATCAGGACTCGAACCAAAATGTGTCCACAAGTTCTCAACCATGATCACTTGGCTGACATAGTCGCTTGAACTTTATAGAAGAGGAATTCAAAAACTGTTTACTATATTTACTGAACTCAAGTGGCAAAGGTTTATATGAGTAATTAGTAGTAAGCCTTTAAAAATTTGGCATATTTTAGTTTTTTATTCCTGTCATTATATTACAATGGGTTGTTTATGATACAGAAAATTTAATTTCCATAGCAGAAACATAGCATACAAATCAAATTTGTAATAATGTTAAATTACAGCAGAGTCAATCTTAATCCATGGTCAATCAATATGAATGATGTTTGAACTGGTACATTTCTTATCTCACTTTATACTCTGGTACCTTTCTTATTCTCCCCCATTGGAGAATGGGACTCTTTGTAACCCCCACTAGGGGGAAAGCAACTTTGTAAAATGTCAGCGATAACAGTTTTTCCTACATTTCAACCGATTTGTCTCTTTTTCATTCATGTACCTATACAGAGAAAAAGCACAGCCTTATGCACCAATGCTCTAATAAATCATATGTTCCAGGTCTCTTATCTCACTTGCAGTATTACAATAGTTCTATTTGAACTTAAAAATTACTTTATTTCATATAATGCTTAAAATGAAATAATTACTTCATGCAATAATACCTAATACTGCATTCAAAATTACAAACTGCATTGTTGCATCTTCAAATCGATATCATGTAAATGAAATGTACTTAGTATTATTTTGAGTGATTTATCTTCAATAAAATACCAGTCAGGTAAACAAAGATTCATTATTTAATTTCTTTTTTTATTTCTTTTGCAAATATGTTCAAAATTATGAATTTCAAATTAAATTATACTATATACATGGAGAAAAAATATCAACTTACATACATAATAGAAATTATTTACGCAATAAAGAATTGATTAAAATTGTTTTTATTTTTATGAATGGCACAGCTTTGATACATTTAGAAATATGCAAATTGAAGAGTACAAATAATTACACAAAAATATTAAACTATAGTCAGCAAAAATCTCATTTACAGGATATATAAATATATTTAGCATTTTCCAAAAATGGAATGTGTTAAAAAGAATTCAATGCACAAAACTTGCAATATTTTCAAATGAAATTTAGAAAGTCTGTTGGAAAAAATTTGATGCAGACTAGTGTTTGTAATTCAGTTTATTTGATTTGGACAGAAAACACAAAATAATAAATTGCAAAAAATAGCCATGAAAAAAATGTCTTTTTACTATGTTATAAGAGCCCTATTTGAATTTAATAGTAAGTAATCTTTATTACTTTACATAACATTTAACATAATGAAATAATTACTTCAAGTAATAATCCCTGCTCAATTAATATAATTTAATACTCCCTATAACTAATGTACTTAATATGAGATATGATCATCAAAAAGAGTACAAAATATGATACTGAAAACTTTGGCCAATTAATTCATTTAATAACAAACACTAGATAGTAAAAACAGATCAAAACTCTGAAATATGAGCTACATTTTTCAGCATAGATGTAACAGGTTTCATTGTATAAATTGTGAAACATAACAATTTGAATATGAAAAAGCAACTTAAATTTTAAACAAAGTTGACAAAATGCTGAAAAAAGTCTTTACAAAATTATATCTTGTTGCAAAATAAAAAAATTTATCATCAAGGTGTAAATGTTAAGTTCATAGGCGATAAATGTTCTGCAGGAGTAGCTGTGTACTCAGTTTGGATAAGATTTGAGTTATTTTTGTTTTCTTCATTGTTCATTCTTACATTAGCAATTTGTTTTAAAAGGGCTTTTGCATCTTCCTTTATTTCAGGGAAATCTAAACACTTTTGAGCATTTTCATGGGCTTCTTCTAATTTGAAATTGTCATAATAATATTTAGCCAAAAAAAAGTATGCATGGCACAGTTCATCTCTATCAGTTGCATTTCTAGCCTCAGCATCTCTGATATAATCTGTATAAGCAGCAGCCGATTGTTTTTCTTCTCTCAGTTTCTCATACATCTTGGCAAGTTTAATTAAAGCCATTCCTTCAATATCACCAACTGCATGAGCCTTCCAAAAGCATTTTTTGGCTTCCTTTAGCTTATCCAACTTCTCATAAGCTTCACCTAAAGCTACTAACATGCGTGAATCATAAGGTCTCAGCTGTTGAGCTTGCTTATAATAATACAGACAGTAAAAAGGCATTTTTAAAATTTCGTATGTTTGACCTAAACCATACCAAGCACGATAGTCTCTCCTGTTGACTTCAATAGCCTGTCTGTATGCTTGTATAGCAAAACTTGTGTTTTTCATTTCCATATATTCATGCCCCATCAATGTCCAAGCTGACAGATAACTAGGATTTAATTTCAGTGCTCTTTGGAAATATAAAACAGCTTTTTCATGCTGAGTTCGTAAACTATAGAAATTTCCAATTACACAACAGGTTTCAAATCTGTATTTATCAATATCACAGGAATTATGGGCCAGATTGCTCAATTCTACTCTCATTTCTCTAACATATAGTAAGTTTGAATAGATATCCATGTTATCCAATCTATATGGATCAACTTTCAGAATATTTTTGAAACCGTCAATTGCTTCTTCCAAATCTCTCATATTATGATATGCAATAGCAATTTGTGCCATGACATAGGTACTCTTTGAAAAACCTTCAACCATAAGTGTGTTATAAATATCAAGAGCAGATTCATTCATTTGAATTTCTAAGTATGTATGAGCTAGAAAAAAATCTTTAATCCAACAATTTGGCAAAACTAAATCATTTAACATTTCTTTATCAGAAACCAGAGTAGCAAGTTCTAACCATGAGCCCCAAAATAGAGGCTCACTTCGAATTGCTTCACATAATATCTCAAGAGCATGTTTCTCAAGCTGTAATTTTTTCAGAACAACTCCATATAAATACAAGCAGTAGCCATCTAAAGAATGTGTAAGGTACGCTTTCTGCAATTGAAGTCGTAAGGATTTAAGAGCAGTATTTTTAGATTTATCATTAGGTGGGGTTACTTCAGCAATATCATCTAATCTTTTCTTCTCTCCAGATGAATATATTGAATAATAATGTAAAAATCTGGAAACTGGAGATTGGCTAGATTGAGTGAAATATGCAGCTCTATCATATTCTTGACAGTCAAAATAAGATTTAGCTAAAGAATATTTGGCAAATTCCTTTTTATCCATTGGTTGACTTTCATCCATTTCTACAGGCTCCGATCCCACCATGTCAGTTAGTGAATAATATAACTCGGCTGCCCAGCTAACAGTGTTCCGTAGTCCTCTTTTACTACATTCTGTCACTATCTTTCGTAGATCAGAACTTATCTTTACTAAATCATACGGTACGTACTCCATTTTTAAGATTTAATGAGCAAATTTATCTTCAATACAGCTGCAAAAAAAGTAATTTAGGAACTTAAAATAAACATTTTCAATGACAAAAATTAAAATTTCTTACAAAATCAATTTCTATACAATGCAAAGTTTGTATAAAAAGCATATACAAATTATGCACAGATATCAAAAGCAACAAATATACATTCAAATTAATTATTCCATTATTACAATCACAAACTACATAATAAATTAAAATGGAATGATTATAAAATACAAATAAGCTCTTAAAAGCATTTTAATCAACATTATTGCAACCAATTTCAGCATTAAACTTCTCCATGAATTTTTCATCCATTCGTCCTAAACGAGCTAAAAATTCATTCTTTTCTTCTTCATTCCAATTAGTATGCCATTCTCGAAATAATTTCATCCTACATTGAAAAATGCTTGGTGGTCTGTCATTATTCAATTCTAAACTATTCAAAGAATTTGACACACCATTCATATCTTTATGTGAATACGCATCAAGAAGAATAGAATAAAAATCTTCTTTTTGCATTTCACTATATTCCATGAACCACTGAATCAAATAATTTAGCTGCTCAGCAATACCTATAGGCCCTTTGTTAGCCATTGCTTATCAATTATAATAAATTAATCTTTAGCAAAAAACCAATTTAATGTAAAATTACCGGTTATCAAACTATTTTTAATTTATTCTTTTATATAAAGATTCAACAAAATTTCGGTCAACTTCAAGCAGTTTAAGGTTTAAGTTTTCTTTATCTTTCAAAGACCAATCATCAAACCATAAAGAAAATTGTTTTAATTGGCATTGAAATATAGATGGACAATCACTTGAAATTTTAAGTAATTCAAAATTTCTTTCTAAATTCAGAGAATTAACTGAATATTTTTCAACAAGAAGTTCCAGAAATTCTGCTTTTTGAGATGCTGTCCAATTGCGAAACCAATGTTGTATACACCGAATTTCTTGCTCTTCAGAAGTCAATGACATGTAGTTCTTGTTCAATCCCAAAACTGCAAGATAAATCATTTATCATAAGAACTTAGTTTATGCAAGGCTCAAAGAAAAACAAAGTCCATACTTTAGCCATTACATAAAACAAAAGTTAAATATTTTCTGTAAGCAAGAATATTCTACGTATCTATATGTATATTTCTCTTATTCAAAATCAAAATTCAGCTTTATTTACATTTAGAAATCATTTACATTAGAATTCATTAGCCCAACATGGCTGGATATATATGTTCTAAAACTAGTAAACTTTAAATTAATGCAACAATAGGGCAATATGAGAGTTATTGGTAAGGGGCTTTGGTACTTATCGATGATGGGGACAATGCAGTCTAACAAGTAGAACACAAGCCAATTTCTGTTTTATCAGTGTGTTTGTAGTGGAAAATTTATCTTATCAGATAATACCACTAATGTTCATGACAGCAAAAATTTGAAAAAAGTCATCAATCTATGGTCTCTATAACCGAGATAAATACACCAAATCTTAACAGTTTGAAGCACTCGGATGAAGAGTGAGTGAGTATTAAACATTGCAATATTCAGCTATTTGAGGGTTTTGAGTGATAGACCTCGTAATTTTGAATCATGTTCAAGTGATGAGGACAACACCTGAGCTGGCACCCCTCTCTCTTAACCAGGGGCGTAGCTACTGTCGTATCAATAATATGGGGCCCCCGAGCTACAGGGGCCCCAACTTACATGAGGAAAAATTGTTAATATATCAAAGGGTTTGCGAGAAATTTTGATATGGGGCCCACTCATAACTGGCTACGGCAGTGCTCCTAACTTCCACACTAATGGGAGGATGGTCGAGCCTCGACAGATTTAACGTGCCTCGCCCCCCCCCCCCACACACACATCACGGCGGGTCTTCAGCAGCATTAGGCTCGAACTTATGACCCACCGGCCACAAGTCCATTACCTTGACCAACAGGCTACCACTGCCACCTCGAGTTGAAGACAATATCCAAGAATGCACTCCATCTCCTAACTTTCACACTACAATACAGGATTTTAAAGTCCAGTTTTGTTTAAATAAACAGCAGCCAGCGTTATTCAGCATAAGTGGCAAAGTTAATTTTTTAGTGACCAAAATTGATCACCAAGCAACTTAACTTAGAGATAGGTGTTCCAAAAATTTGCAAAGGGGAATTTTGCAATGAAAATAAAGAAATATCAATGAGGGAAAAAAATATTTATAATATACAATTGAACCAAAAAATTGCCTTCGCCAAGGGGCCCCCGTCCTACACTTTAATCATCTTAAATTAAATCAGAATTTTTATATATTGAATTTATAAAAAAAAGTAAATGAAAACTATAACTGAACCTAGAATTGATTACTTGTAACTGTCAAAAAGAATTAACCATTAAATGTTTAATTTTAAAAACAGGTATTTTTCTGTTTTGCCAGTGTAAGTGATTAAGTCACCAAGAAGGATACAACTGACACCAAACAGAATATTCCCGCTGGTAACCTTTTACCACCACATTTTCAAAACAAGTGGTGAGACTTTTTTATCAATAACGTAATTTTCATAAAACATTACAAATAGATGAAAAATCAATGAGATCTAACATTTATTAACATTTTTTTGTCTGTTGTTGCCAATAAAGCCTGCTTGGTGAAATTTGCACCAGCGAAACGGAAAAGTACCAAAAAAATTACTCTTTATAAATTAGTTATTCAATAAAAACACAGCAAAAAAATTATAAATTTTTTCTCCCACTCCACATGAAGTTCCAGATATTATCTTATACAAACATGTTAATTTAAAACAAATTTTCAAAAGTTATTTTTAAAAAATTTAACTTTACAGAAACATAATTCTTAATGTTTAAACTGTTTTATATTTTAAATTTTCATTTCTAAAAATACATATTTTTCAAACTATAGTTTAATAAGACATAAATAGCTCCTGTTAATTACTCCTATGTTCCTTATTTTACTATGCATGTGATTACTTATTAACATTTAAATTTACTTATGAACTTGATTCTATCATTTATAGAAAATTATCGAGTCATTGAAAGAAACTACATATATAGTTACTTTGACAACTCATTTAAATTAGATTAAAATATAATTGAATAAGTATTATAAGAATTACAAGAAATATTAAAATGTTATTTTAAAAATATTTTACTGAAATTAAATTACGAGAGAACATGTACTATATTTACTCGAATCTAAGCTGCACTTTTGTTCCAATGTTAATGCCACTGAAAATCAAATGTGGTTTAGAATCAAAGGTTAAAAAATTCATTAGATAGGGCAATTGGAGAAATTGCAGGTTCATGTATGTATTTAAAAATTTATAATATTGGTAAAATAACTAATATATTATTCATTTCTTATTAAATCTTATTTAAATTTATTTTAATTTTGTAAAATTGGATTATCAGTATACCATTTTATATTATTTTTCATTTTTTGCAAAAACGTTGAGATTTTGTGGTACAGCTTAGATTAGAATACATACGGTACATCTCGGTCGATTTGTCGAATCGGCCGCTTCTCGCGCCAAGTGTTTTCTCGCCAAATCGATAAATGCTCTAAATCTGGTAACCCTTCTGAATTTTTTCTCCAGTGAAGGAGAAGTCGTTTTTGACAAAAATGCGCCAAATACGCGATATTTCTAAATTTGGCGAAGAAGCGGCCGATTCGACAATTTCACCGAATATTTAACCACAACTCTCATTCGATATAAACACTGCAGTGCCCAAAGTCATGGTAATATGCAATTACCCATTCATCTAAGTAATTTTATGTAATTTATTCAATAAATATTATGATCACTTGTAACAAAGTTCTGAAATTTTAATGAACCAGGTTAATTTTTGTTAAAACAAAAAATGTAATCAAAAGTAGTATCTGATTTTAAAAAAGCATGATTGTAAAAACTGAGAAACTAAACAAAAAACTAACAAAAAAAATTAAGTTTTTCATGAGAATGCTTAACCAAAATTTTAAGCCTTTATTGGAATTTTAATTTTAAGTCAACCAAACTCTTTTAAGAATTAAAGAAAAATGTAAACACATATAAAACACTCAATGATGAATTACTTTACATTGACTGAGAAACTAATTAGACATAACTTCAGAAATTAATTTGATATTGATTCACTGCAGATTTTTTTGCCAAATTGTTATAAATTTCCCCCAAGTTGTAATAACATAATACAGTAACATTACAGTGGTGGCCAAAACTGTGGACACTTTTTTAAATTGTTAGGTTTTTTTAAGTTTGTATGCTTTTATAAAATTAAGTTTCACAAAATGCTAAGTATTTTATATCATTTTAAAGGGAATTTAATACTGAATTTAATACAAAAAAAAATTCAAATATTTGCAAAGCAAAAAGTTATGCTGTCATAACTGTCGATATACATTAAATACTGATAGTGTTAGTAGCAGTGAGTTATCAGAGCTTAGTGAGGTTGCCTTCATTTTTTATTACAACTTCACATCGATGTTTGATTGAGCTGAAAATAGTTTTAAGCTCTTCCTTGGTTATTACATGATGCCAGGAAACAATTATATCCTCAATTAGTTCCTTTTTATTTTGTGGGTATCTCATTCCGACAAGAGTTTTCAAACGGTACCACAAGTTTTCGATAGGATTGTGATCAGGACTATTTTCTGGCCAGGATAACAATGATATTTAGTCAAAAAGCAGTGACATCAAATAAAAGAGTAGATTGGACACATGTGTGATGAGAAAGTGATATTTCCTATGTTAAAACTGCAAGACAGTGGGGGGAGAGTAGTTCAGTGACTACATCTGGAGACTGAAAGTTTTGTTTAAGATGTCAAGAGACAAATTTAATTTAAAAAAAGCAGGAAATGGCCGGAAAAGGTGCACCACATCTGTTGATGACAGAAGAACGAAAATACTTTGTTTCAGAGATAAAAGAATTTTATGGACAACCATCAGAAATGATCTAAGTGATGCTGGTGTTTCTGTCGGTTCAAAAACAATAGGGACACTGAATGTCATAAAATACATTAACACCATTCCAGAACCCAAACTTCTGCCTTCCACCAGGTATCTATTTACCAACAATGCTTCAATTATTTTTCAGCAAGATTCTGTTCTTTGCCACACAGTAAAGTAATTGAAAGACTGGTACCATTCTAAGATAACTGAATTGTTGTCCTGGCCAGGAAACATAGACCTGACCTCAATCCTATCGAAAACTTGTGGCACCATTTGAAAACTCTTATCCGAATGAGGTACCCATGAAATAAAAAGGAACTAATTGAGGACATAATTCCTTCCTGGCATCATATAATAACTAAGGAAGAGCTTAAAACTATTTTCAGCTCAATGAAACGTTGATATGAAATTGTATTAAAGAATAAAGGCAACCTCACTAAGCTCTGATTACTCACTGCTGTGATCAGTATTTAATGTATATCAACAATTATTGCAACATAACTTCTTTTGCGTTGCAAATATTTGAATTATATTTTTGTATTGAATTCAGTATTTAATTCCCTTTAAAATAATATAAAATACTTAACATTTTGTGAAACGTAAAATTTTCTATAAGCATACAAACTTAAAAACCCTAACAATTTTAAAGTGTCCACAATTTTAGCCACTACTATATATTTGCTGCTAAAGATTTATCTGGTACAATTTTAAAATTGCGTTTAAATTAGGTAGAGAACCGACATCAAGTTAGTTCAGAAATTGAAAAATTTTAAATTAGCCAATTTTGCTTACATTTTGAAACCTTAATTAGTATATGCGGTAGATACTTATGTATTATACGTCAATCAATTTCACCAAATCAAAAAATTTCGACAAATACAGTCAACGCATTCATAAACAAGACTGTGATTGTATGTGCATGGTAACTTTCCACTGTTGGCTGCATCTCACACCATTTGGTGATTTCATTTCATTGGGCAAAGAAGTCGATGATGTAATATGCAAATACCATTTATGCGGAAAAGAAAGCACAAGAGCAAAAATTGTTTAATTACAGATTAATTTGTGCAAAGTACAGTTCAACTGACTAAAAAGAAAGGTAATTATGTACTATCGCAACAATACCAACATTCAAGGTAACTCACCAAGTTGGCAACCCTCATTTTGCATGTGTCGTACATGCTGAATTGGCAGCCATGTACTTTGTTTCATATATCATCACCAATAGGATTGCAATAGTAAGCAAGTACCAAAAGAAAATATTTATCTAAATTTTTACATTCTTATATAACTTAATAGGTACTTGCTTATTATTGCAACCCTACTGGCGACATTATATGAAACAAAGCACATGGTTGCTAATTCAGTGCATAAGACACATGTGAAATTGGGGTTGACAACTTGGCAAGTTATCTTGAACAATGGCATTGTTGTGATAGTACATAAGTAGCCACCTACTACTACCACTTATTATTGTACCAACCTACATATATTTAAAAAAAAAAATTCAGTTGATTAAAATTCTAAAAAGTAATTTTTAACAAGTAACAAAAAGTAATAGTACTTAAGTATTATCGCAACAATGGCAACCTTCAAGATAACTCGCTAAGCTGGAAACCCTCATTTTTATGTGTCAACAATGCAAATTGAATTGGCAACCATGTACTTCGTTTCAAATAATATCGCCAATACGGTTGCGATAATACGTATGTACCAAAGTAATCGTAACACAAAAATTTTATTCAAACAAAATTTCATCATTCACTTCAAAAGTTCGATTAATCTATTCAGAATCAACAAAATAATATAATTACTTAAGATATCTTTAATTCAATTAACCAAAATTAAAATATATATAACGTAATTAAGGGGTTTTTTTTAAAAAAATCTTCCTAATACACTCTAATTTTAATGTGAGCAAGATTAAAGTCATATGCTGACATTTGTGCAATTGGGGGTTCAAGTTGCATATTTATTTTAAAGTACACAACTTACAGTTTACCTTTACGTAAATTTTCATAAATTACGTTTTTATTCCAATTTATGTTTTCTCGATTAACTGATTAACATTAATCATTGAATAAAAGCTTGAAAAAAAAAAAAGATATTTCGTAATAAAAATTACGAACCGAAATCTCGTTTGGTATAAACACCTCCTAGTGACAATAATCTCAAGGATAATAAAATGATTTTTTTTACATCATTAAATAAATTTGCTCAACATTCATTCATATGTTCAACAAATTAATTACAACGACCGACTTCTACTAACCATAAAGCAGAAACCAAATCCGAAAAATCAAAATCAGTGAAAAGAACTTGGAATAGATTTTAAAGTGTGTATATAGTTAATCAAATAAAGGAATTATTCTTCTGAAATATTCAGATCTTTCAGTATATTATTCAGTAAAAACAAAATGAAATCAAATTACCATTATCAGTCACAACGATCTTATTCAGTTCAATTCATTTATCATGATGGCACCTTTTACTTCTTTTCAAAAATAAATTATTTCAAATATGTTTGGCATATTCATTAACGTAATATTTATTTTTTAAAAACATTTTACTGATATAATTTTATAATATAATTATCAGCTTAAAGAAGCATAAATATAAAATAATCATAAGGCAGTTCGAAAACAGTAGAAAATATTTATGTACTAATTGATTGTTGCCATTCAAAAATATAGTATTACAGTTCCGAATAAGTAATGTCCTAAGTGATGTTGAGCACATGGTTTTGTTTAGATTTTTAATTGTTTAAATTGGAATATATATAAATTATTTACAAGTCAATAACTTATAAACTGAATTTAAAATATTGTTAGACTAGAAAATTGTGGAATATATATTTGTGTAAGTAATAACTGTCAGTATTTATTATTTTTCACAAACGTTAAGTATGTGACTACCTTCAGAGCACCTTTTTTTTTAAATATATAAATTTTCTACTAAATAAACACTTTTTTACTTGAAATGGGGCATAAAACTAGGAATTCATGTACAATTTTGACAAAATTAAAAATAATTTTGTATATATTGGGAGTTTTTAGTGAAAAATTGCAGTTACGGTAAGGCTTGTATTGAAAATTCGGTAAAATCCTAGCTGGGCACACTGCTGTTTTTGGCACTATTTTTTTTTCGCCAAAAACCCGTATTTCAAAAAATGACGTCATGGACGAAAACGAAGAAAATCGGGGGTTGACGGTCTTAGATGCCAAAAATTTTGTCGCTAAGCAGTGTGCCCAGCTAGGATCCAACCTAAGATTTGTAATAGTTATGAAAGTTTTTGAAATATATATCAATTTTTCATGCAAGAACTCAATTTTTTACAAGAAACTAATGTTATTTTCTCACCAAAAGTGCAATAAAATACATAAATATATGCAAAGAGTTCAGATAATAGTATAAGACTGCAGATAAAACTAAATAAAACATTTTCTGAAAATTTCAAATCAAAATCTTTAAAAGAAACCTGTAGTGAACTTTACCGTGAAGCAAAAAATTGAAAAACATAGTTTCTCAGAAAATGCATTTAAAGATTTTAATACGGTATAAAAAATTTTCTACTAATTGTACATTTTTAAACTCACCATATTTATGGGTCAAAATCTCTTTAGCTTCATGTTCAATTAATTCAGACTTCTTTTAACCTTTTGCTGTTTTCTGGAGAGTTTTATAGACTATAACAATTGTCGTTTTTAGTGAAATTTTGATGAAAAATTGCAGTTACACAAAATTCTAATATATGTATTCAAATAATATTTATACAGTATGTGAATAACATCTTTATATGTGCTAGAAATTAAAAGATTTGTAATATTTATGAAAGTTTTTTTAAATATGCCAAATTTTATGCAAAGACACGATTCTTTAAAAAATTAATGATTTTTTTTTATAAAAAAGCAATAAAGTACATAAATATATACACAGAGATTAGATTTTGATTCGTAACACAGATAGAACTAAATAAAATATGTTTTGAAAATTTCAATTCAATATCTTAAAAATATTTTGTGTAAGAATCTACTTCCGGTTTTGTAAAATCCATTTTTGGGTTTACTAATTATGCTATAACTTTGCTTCTAAATATCGTAGAAACAAAAATAGAGTATTTTTGGAATCTTAAATGTATGGGCTATTAAATAAAAGCATAAAAGAAATTTCAAAAATTTTCACCAAAACAGCAAATTTTGGGTAGTTACATATCTTAATGCTTAACTACATTGGTGTAATGGAGAGTATTAGTAAGGTGACCACAAACCGTCCTCCTTTTATAGGTTTTGTTCTTCGTCGAAAAGTGTCCTTTTCAATATTTTAAAACTGATCTTTTAATCTCTATTCAGAGATGAGCCAAACATATTTCCAATATGTCGAAGAATGGTCTGAAACAAATATCACAGGAAATAACAGTTTTCAATGGTGTTTTTTTACTTCATCACAAGTAAATTGGGCAGATATAAAAAATGGTGTTTTTTTATTGAAAGAAATGCCTGATATTAAAATTGATCACTACTGTCTGTTTGAATAAATTAGAAGACTGAATGTATATTTAAATTCTAATAAATTGGAACAATTGGTGAATAAACTTGCTGAAATTGATAAAAGATGGGTGGAAATATTTAACCATTTCAAAAATGAACACATTCCATATGATAATTTAGTTATTCTTGTTGAATTTACATTGTGATGACCTGGAACTAATGCAGAAATGGAAAGAGTTTTTTCAGTTGGTAATGATTTTTGGACAAGTGAGAAATCGAGATTGAATGCTGATACTTTAGCTGTAGCACTTACTGTAAAGCTCTATATACAAAGGATATTTTTTGCTCCGAAATTTCCGATGTATTAAAAAATGATATATTGACAAAAAAAATATTCAATGGGAAATACTCATTTAAGTAAATAATTAAAAGGAATCCAAGCATATTTATCGTAGTTTTATTTGAATTTATGAAATGTTTCATATATTTACATTGTAACCTTATTATTAGGGCCCTTCAGCAGAGTCAGTTACTACTTTTTTACCTTTAATGTGTTACAAATTGGTTAAATACGCGTACCTGATATCAATCACACTTTGGGCGCCCTCCCTGCGATGCGAGGTTGTACGTTACGCCACTGCTTAGCTAATTAAAGGCATTGGTTCTTCTGTTTCTATTTTAAAAATTGAGAAGTTCATGAAAATTATCTGTGTGTTACACTTGTAATTTTTTGAAATTCAAAATTTGGAGAAAAGCTGTTAAATTTTCATTTCTAATGTAAGTTTGAAACATTGGTTAAAACAAAGATTGTATGCAGTGGCTCACAAAAGTGTTCGTAAACTTGCAATTTTTGGTCAAAATACAGAACAATCTTTGGAACTAATTTGATAACGGGGGTAATGGCACCAAGTGCTGCTTGTTGCGGGAATGAAATCCAATATGGCGGCATTTTAATGATACACAATAATTTAAAAGAATTGTTTTGAAATACATTGAAATGTATTTCAAATAAAGGATATAGGAAGAGATTGAGAATAACCTAGATCAGGCAAAATTGATAATGAATAATAATATTATGTAATAAAAAGTAACATGTACTAATAATAGTATTATAAGCAGTATATAATAATCTTATAATATTATTTTATCGTAAGTATGTATTATATTCATATAGAACGATTTTATAACGGTTATTAGAAATAATAATCATAATTAAATAGTAATTATTAAAAAGAATAAGCGTTGAATTGTATAAAAATAATGCATAAGAGAACTCATAATGCATAACTAAATAAACAACATAAGAATAGGTATAAATAAACAACAGAAATAGTTATAAATAAATAAGATAATAATTATAAATAAATGCTAAAAGAAACAATTATAAATAACGAAAATATTTTATGATTATTACACATAGTAATAATTGCCTTTTTTTTTCATTATGAATGAAATAATTACATAATGTATGTTAAAATTAAGTTAGAATATCAATTACAAAGTAATGAAAGCTTGCAATATGAAACTTGCAATGCAAGTTCCTTCAACGAATTTCATTGAACAAAGAACGTAAAAAAAAACATTTAAAACGAAAATAAACGATTTATAGCGATAATTAAAAGCACAACACTTATTCTTTTAAGAAAATAATATTCTAGTACTCACTCCTTTTAGAAATATCCATATTCCAAAATAGCCCAGAATTATACAAAAGACGCAAACAATAGAAAAATTAAAATGAAAATGGTTAAATTCTTAAAGAAGTCGTCTGAAATTAAAGGGTTACAGTGGGAAAAAATGAATAAAAGTTATTTCTAATATACGTTATCCCCATGGCAACCACATCGACAGACGATAAAAATATTAAGGTAGCCATATTGCAATATTATCGCCCATCTTGGTGAACATAAACAACCGCTTGGCGCTACTACCCTCGATATCAAATTAGCACCCAATCTTTCAAACCCATTGGAAATATAAAAAGGCATTCTACAGGGCGATGTACTAGTATGCCTTCTCTTTAATATTGCATTAGAAAAAGTGGTAAGAGATTCCAATATCAATACCAGAGGAAACATCTCTAATAAATCAATACAATTGGTGACTTTTGCTGATGACATTGATATTATTGCTCGAACGCCCACCTCAGTAAGACAAGCCTTCTTATCTTTAGAGAAAGAGGCCCTCAGAATGGGACTGAGAATTAATGAGAATAAGACCAAATACATGCCTTCACTAAATCATGTTTTAACTCTCACTTTAAAATTGAAGAGTATAATGTTGAAGTAGTTGACAGTTTCCCTTGTTTAGGTTCTGAAATTAACAGGAATGATTGTACTACCAAAATCCAAAAGAGAATTACAATGGCTAATAGATGTCTTAATGGCATGCAAAAATATATGAAATTGAATGTAATCTCAAAAGAAAAATAAAGGTTCTATTGTATAAGTCTTTTAAGATCAGTATTAACTTATGCATGTGAAACTTGGTCCATGCCTCAAACAGATGAGAACATGATAAGTATCTATGAAAGGAAGATTTTAAGATTTATTTTTGGAGGAATTCAAGAAAATGGTACATTGCGAAGAAGATCAAATTTAGAACTCAATCACTCATATTAAGAATCTGACATTGTTAACTGTATCAAAGTAACAAAAAACGAATTAAATGGACAGGCCACGTTATCATAACAGACGATGACCTCACTACTAAAAAAGTCGTCAATGCCCAACCAATTAGCACACGGAGAAAAGGCAGGCCAAATCTAAGATGGATTAATGGCCTTGAAAAAGATCTCCTAGTTTTGAGAACTAGGAATTGGAGAACATTAGCAGGAAGAAGGCTGGCCTGAAAAAGACTTCTTGAGAAGGCCAAGGCCTACTCTGGGCTATGGAGTCACTGAGGAAGGAAGGAATTTCAAATTCTATAAAATATTTTTTTAAAAGCTCGTGATTCACAATGCCATCAAGAGATACCAAATAACCTTATCCGAAATTTGACATATACCCCCACACAAGAACACTTCCACCTCCATGCTTCTTTGTTCCAACTGAATTCTTGGGGATTCCTCAATTTTTCTTCAAACTATTATATGCCCATCAGAACCAAATATTGGAGACGTTTTCATTTTTTAACAAGATAATGACCCCAAGCAAACTGCTCTCAATTTGCAGTGCTGGTGTGTCTATAACTGTCTGAAAACACCTAAATCACCAGGATTTAATCCAGTAGAACATATTTGGTGAGAATTTGAAGTTAAAGCAAGAAGACATGACTTATAAAAACAAAATTTGAACTAAAAACAATAATCGTAGATGAATGGAGGAACATTGATGCAGAAATTACAAAAAATTAATGAAATCTATATCAAAACATTTAAAAGTTGTTGTGGATGCTAAAAGATATCCTACTAAGTACTAAATTAAGAAAAAAAATACAATTAAAACTATGTTGAAATTTTTTTAATTGTACAAAGACTTTTGTGGCTTAATTTTTTTAGTAGTTTTTTATTATTAATTTTTCAGAATAAAAGTTAAACTATGTTTAAAATTTGATTATGTTATTTCAATAAGAACTAGTTGCAGATATTATAAAAAAAAGTTACAATACCGATATAATAATTTTTATGTCAAAAACATTAAATTTTATTGAAAAATGCAAGTGTAAGAACATTTTTGAGGCCCACTGTATATAAGGTTGCCCCCTTTGGAGATATTGCAGTTTTTTTAGTGATTGCAGAAATTGTCTGCCTTACTATCAATGTTTGTCTGAAACTAGCAATATAGCAAAACCATACATAACAATGAAAATACAATTTTCAATATTATTATTTAAATTTTCAGAATTATTGGAATTTAATTGATTAATTAAATTTTAACATTTTGGAATAAGAATTTTCCTCTTCCTGACATTTTGTTTGAATTGTAATTCTGAGGAAAAATAAACCTTTTTAAGATCGCCAAGAAAGATGTAAAACCACTCATTCACATTGCTGGTTTTGTGCTTCCTTTATCACATGAACCTTGAACATTTAGAATAAAACTTAATCTCTCACAAAGTTATATAATTGTTTTAACTGCTCTAAAGGAAAGTGTTCTTTTGTGACATTTTTTTCTAAGACATTCATCTCAAAAGAAATGAAAAATCATAATTGAACATTTAATCCCACATATGCATCATTATTAAAATCTGGATCATACCTTGTTTGGATTATACACTGTTGCATTTCAGAAGCACTGTTTTTCTTGTTGGAGCTATTTTAGAAACCACGTTTTTCTTTGTAAAAACACTACGAGTAGATTTTCTTCCGAATAAAAGAGATAAGAAAGAAATGACTGTTTTCGTCTGAATGAAGAATTGATAGAATTTTGGTATGGATCTCTGAAATTTGGAAAGAATATGTTTACTATGTTCATTTTTGAAACTGCGTTTCTTCTCTTTGTTTTTGTTTCAGACGCCATTTTGAAAAAAGCAGTTTTTCCCTTGCCACCATTTGGTGAAAAAATTTTGTCACCAAATCACTATGCTAGGATTTTTGTACTTTTAGTATATTTTTACCAAAATGTTATATTTATGCTATCATGCTTCAAAAAATATTTTTTCTTCAATATTTTATTCTTTTTAAAATTGTCTTTTACAGGTTTATTTTTGTGTAATCAAGCAGTTTAAAATAGCAACATTTCTATTAAAGAAAAATGAAGCCAGAATCCGAGATAGCTACTAATGTCAGGAGCTTTATTTCATCTAAATCAAAATTGTACACTCAGGATAAAGCAGATACTTTCTGGGAGGAAGATGAAATACAAGAGGAGAAACAAGTAGATACAAATCCTAAACGTAAAGCAACAGAAGCTGATCAAGAACGAAAAGGTGAAAAAAAGCGATTGAAAAAGAAGCAAAAAATAGAAGACATGCTTAGTAGTGTAAAAAAAGATATCTCTGGGGAGGAAAATGAAGTACAAGAAGATGAGCAAGTAGATACAAAGCCAAAACATAAATCTAAAGGTCTTCGAAGTACAAGAAGTAAGCGACGATTGAAGAAGAAGCTAAAAATACAAGAAAAACTTCGTAGTGTAAAAAAAGATACTTTCTGGAATAAAGATGAAGTGCTAGAAGAGAAGCAAGTAAATACAAATTTAAAACTTCAAGCAACAGAAGCTGATCAAGAACCAAAAAGAAAAAAAAAGCGATTGAAAAAGCAGAAAATAGAAGCCAGATTTAGTAGTATAAAAAAAGATATTTTCAGGGATGAAGATGAAGTACAAGAGGAGAAACAAGTAGATACAATGCCAAAACGTAAAGCAACAGAAGCTGATCAAGAACGAAAAAGAGAAAAAAGGCGATTGAAAAAGCAGCAACTAATAGAAGCCAGACTTCGTAGTGTACAAAAAGATACAGCAGTAGCAAAAGCAGAAGCTATTAATTATCTTCATCTGTGGAATTCTTCAAGAGAACTTTGGCATTTCAAGAAAAAGCAACAGCACTGGCTTTTAAAAAAGGCTTTTGATACAGATAGTGTAAGTAATAGCTTCAGTATATTGCTAAATCATGTGATTTTTTTTTTTTTTTTTGAAAAGTTTGTGAATGTTGAAGCAATTCTATAATTTAAGCATGCTTAGTTATTTTGCAAAATTTATTTCTAAAAAACATATGATGCACTATTATAAATAGAAAAAAATAGAAGGAGAAACCCCTGAATATTTTTGGTAATTAAACCTTTTTAACACTCAATGTCCTAACATTTATCTAAAAAGACCAAGATACATTTAGGATTGTATACGTACTATTTATATATTTATTAAAAAATAGAATTATCAAAAACAAAAATTCTACACACTTTTGAAAAAAAAAATTTCATTGTAAATTTCCTTTTGCATAAGGTTTTTATATTTTGCCCTCAAATAGTTTTAATAAATTCCATAATACATACATTTTTTATTTTCTATGTAACATTCTTATTATATTTTTATTTTGCAGATTTCAGATTCTGACTTTGAAATTCTACTGGAATACATTCTAGAATTGAAAGGAGTAGCAAAATCTAGGTTAATGGAAGAAAGTGAAAAAATACTTAAATTGCATGAGGAGAAAGATGAAAATTCAGACAGTAAGTATTGTGTTTAGTTGTTTTTACTTTGTTATCAAATAAATTGCTTTCTGTGCTTAATTTCTTTTCTTTTATTTTTTGTTGCTAATGCCACCTGCCTGACAAAGTCGGATCGAGGCCCACGAAATTCATCGTGGCAAGAGGCTAAATGTACGCCTATCATTGGCCTTAGCCTTGAACACCTTTCAGGTGACAGTACGATTTAGCTCGGTGAAATTCCCAAAGGGAAGGAATGAATGTTGCCAGTGCCTGTGAGACAGGTTGGACTTTACAATAGATGGCGACACCACCGATCTCCACCTCCACAATTTAGGCATGGAACTGGAGGGGAGGGAAATATTCTCCAGCCCCCTGCACTTGTGGTTTCAGCTGTGACCACCCACAAGACTTTCGGACCCTGTTGATTTAACGAGCACGTACTCGGAGGGTATTTGGTGGCATCGGATTCTTATTTTCTCTTGTTTTTTAAATGGTCATATTAGTTTAACATTATAACTTGTAGTACTGATAGCCAAACACATGAAGAAAATTAAATACAGAAAATACTTTAAAAGTTTGTCCAGAACTTTTCTTCTGAAATATGCACAATGAATAATTTATTGTCATTTCTGTAATTGTTCTATAATAAAAATCAGTAGCTGGTTTTTTTTAAAAAAATTTCAATTATATTTTCCATTATTATTTGTATATTATTTATATAAATAATTATGTAGTCTATAGTAGAAAATTTAGTACTCAAGGTCTTACAATAAATATTCTTTTGGCTCACATTGTATAATGGAGTATTAATATACTAGTTGCTACTTTAGTGATAATTTAGCATCATTACAGGCAGAAGAAAGTCTACTGGTATAATTCATGTAGCATTATAGTATCCCTAATATTGCACACATGAAAATAATAGTGTGAATTCTGTAAGAAGAAATTTTAATTTTATTAAAAATCCAAATATGAATTACCAAACTTGAATTTATCTAAATGTATTTTTTCAAATTTTAAAAAGATAGAGAATCAAAAGACTATTCAGCTCTAAATTAGATTTGTGATAAATATTTCCCTAAGCTGTTTTCCATCATTATTAAAAAAAAAAAAATTAGCACAATCATTTTTTTTTAAATGCATATTTTAAATTTTTAGCATGCTTTTTTAAGCTTCACTTGTATGTAACAGAATTTTTGAGCTTAATTTTTACCCATTTTAAAAGGTCAGATTAATTTGAAATTTTGCATGCTTGTTAAGAACCGCTGACAATACAATAATTTCATAATTTTGTTCCATTGTCCATAATTTTGTTCCTTATTAGGATCATCAGGAACAAAGATTTCCAGATTTGGTGACTAATTCCATGTACCATTTTCAGATTTGGCAACTTAAAGATTAAGGTACAAACAAACAAAAAGTATTCTTTATGAAAAAGGGGAGGGTTTGTCAACAGTTTCTTATCATAATATAAACAATTGCTCAGTTTTTCAAAAATGAAAATAAAAAAATAACTCAAGCATGTGAAAAAAAATTTGTTATAATTGCTAAACTCAGACATAAAATCTGTTTTTCTAAATTCTCTTTTCGGATCTGTGGAATGAAACACCATTCATTGCTTCATTTTACCAAAGCAGCGTGAGGGCTTTGTACTACATTTTTACACTAACTCTGCGTTTCGGAATAGAACTAGTAAGAAATTATAACAATTGATATCAAGCACCCCACTCTTTTATCACAATGACATTAATTTTCTCATTAATCATTTTATTTATATATTAAGAATTATTTTTTATATTTTAGTTCAATTAACCATAAAAGTGTGTTTTTAGTTTGTTTAAACTATAATTTATTATATTGATTATTATATTTTGAATTATGTATATTATTTTACATTTGAATTTTTATATTTAAAAAAGTTTAAGTATTAGAGCTCTTTATATTAATTAAAACTATACAGCAGTGAATTTACTGTAAATCTTTAATCATAAGAATCTGAAATCTATCAAAAAGTAGGTGTGGAAATAAGTTTTTTTTTTAAAGTTATTTAACTTCAAATGATCTAATCCCCCCCCCCTTCTGCATTTATTTTACCCTTATGACAAAATTGTCAAGTTTAAAGTATATGGTGAACATAAATTACATTTGATATAAATAATTCTTTTCATTTATTAAATTACTTTAAACCCAAAAAGTTTTAAAGCATCAATGCATGACTTTGTCCCTGAAATTAAACCTCTAAATATAAAAAATAGCTTTGGAATATAAAGGAGGGTAATTTTTTTTTTATTGTAAATGTTAGCATTTTTAAATAATGTGACTGTTTTTATCAAATTTTAAATAGCCTGAACTCAACTCAAAATACAGTTTCGACAGAAAATAATCTCAATTTTCATACAAATTTGCAACATTACAAATCGTACTCTTCTTTAATATTGTTTTTGAAATTTAAAAATATTGCATGATTAAAGCAATTTTTGTCCTTTTGCATATAAAGTGAAATACTGATCTAGTAATATGATATAAGAGGCAAAATAAGGATTGTACATTTTATACCAGAATAAATGAATGAATTGGGATAGAAATGTGCAGTGTTATAAAGTATGCTGCTCTCTTTAGGATAGTAAAGTCAGGATGTAATTTTAATGGTAGAGCACTTTTCTATTGAAGAAAAGTGTCCAAATTTTGAATAATTTAATTTTTGGAGCATCCAGGCTCACTATGGTCCACTGTATATGTTACTGGTGTGTGTATCAAGATACAAGCTAAAAAACATAAAAGAGTATGATAAAGGAAAACAGGGTGACATTTAAAATATAAAATTAACTCCGATGATTGCTATGAATATGTGTTGTTGTTACTTATGCCACCTGATTGACAGTAACATCAGATCAAGGACCGCAAAATTCATTGCGGCAAAGGGCTATATAAACGCCTGTCATTAGCCATAGCTTTGAGCACCACGCAGGCGACAATACGATTTTGCTCGATTAAACCCCAATTTTGAGGGAGAACATCATGGGGGTGGTCAGGGGACTCCCACCTCTCTTCCCCTTCCACCAATCTCATGAGAGAACTTGCAGCTCGACAGCTATTTAGAGTACCCCCATGCCGCAAAGGCACTATACATTTACAAACATCATACCTTCTACGAGATTCGGAACCAGAACCAACGGCACATCAGCCAGCATCACTAGCCACTATATTGGATGGGCAGGTGCTATGAATAAATAATACCAAAATTGACAACAAGAAAAATTCACCAATTTAAACTGGAATGTGTGTAGTTTAACTAAATCTGGAATGTGAATTTAAGTAGAACTTTATTACTTATACTTCTCTAATCTTTTTTTCCAAGACTGTCACACTTTTTAAATTGAGGAGTCTTGTGTTATTGTTTTTAATTATATGAATGTATTCATGATTACTTGAACAGTTTTAGCTGAATCTATAATTATAATTTTGAATGTTATTTCAATAAAATTGTATTATAAGAGTAAAAAAAATATATCTTATCCATAAGTTGAAATATTTCTTTACTTTTATATATTACAGTTACATATATGGTAAATAATATAAATTATATGCATTTGTTATCTTTTTGTTGTTATTTATTTATTTGCTTTTTGAAAATTGTATTATCTTGCTATAAAAATTTTACTTTCAACAGTAAAAGTTTTTGTGAAATTTCAAGGTATCCGACTATATTTTATTAAGTCAGTTTTGTATCTGTGCATAATTTGTGAAAAAAAATTGAGTACTTTATCATTTTTTTTATATTTTCTAGGTATCAGCATTGATCCTGCTTTTGACAGGGCGAGAAGCATAATGCAAATGATTTAGCTTATATTTATATATAAAAATGTTTGCAAAAAAGATAGTGTCATATGTGTTTATTTTCCCTTTAAACATACATAAATCAACTTCTTTTGAATATCTGCATAACATCCCAAAAGTAAATTTTTGTGTACTTAAAAAAAGTATACACTTTTAAATTTTACTGAACCAATCATTATGTAGCATTAAGTTTTATTTTTTGTAGGAAAAAAAAGAAATATTTTTAAAGATGTTGACATTTATAACAGAATTTTTGGATTTCTGTGTTATGTCCATATGTGGTATTAAGCAAAAAGATAATTCTGCCTTTCTATTCTACATTTAAACTTTAGTTACTCTAGATGGATTTCTCCACTGAACTTTTCTGTTATATATGTTTAAAATTTGGAGTGAGAAATAATGTAAAGAATGCTTATTGATAGAAATCTAGATTTTATAAGACTGCACAACAGCAGTTTAAGATTAAGCAATTTCAGTTCAAATATCAAAAACAAATATTTTTTAAAAAATTAAAAATTGATGATGTTTATTTTGTTCTTTAAACTCAAAATATGTTGAGTCAGGTATGGTTGTAAATAAAATATATTGTTAATTTCAACTATATCAACTACATAAGTTATGTTCAGAATGCTGAAATAAAGCATCTATTAACTACTGTAAATTATGTACTTCTTTAACAAAATTTCCAACATATTTTAAAACTGTTATGTCTTATGATAATAAAATTCATTTCAAAATTGAATAATACTAACATTTTAACCTTCACTTGCCACCAGGGTATACATATACCTTTCTGAAATATGATCCTTCTTTTGTGCTCCTATCAGTAAAACTATTTCGAAAACTTTGGAGTACAATAATATGACCGTACTAGTTTTTGCAAAGGATTTACTTATTTCAGAGTAGGGTTTGCTTATTTATGCTTTTTCTTTTCTACCCAGTACACCGCATGCATGTGCCTACGTGGAAAAAGGTGGCACTGGGGAGTGAATTGCATAACTTTCAATCAGTGGTTAAATACATAATAAATTTTGCTGAGACCCTTAATTTTATCTGATTTCTTACTTAAAATTTTGCCTATTTTTGGTAATTGGAAATTTTTATGCTGTTCATTCAAAATTTTTCAACATACTACAAAAAATTTTTTAAAAATGAATCAAATCAAAAATGTAAGCACAATCAATATATTCTAAGTGAAAGAACAAGAATTACATTATGATGTATCAAATCGTTATTGTTATAATACAGATATTTTCTGTTTGCCATGAGGTAAGGTTACATTCGTGCACAACAGAATGAGACAAATGTACTCTCCAATGAATCTAGCTTCTTTTTCGGCAATGGTAATTTTTTCGTACGAGTTTGGTGTCAATGAAGTGAGAGGTTTAAAATAACTGCAAATGTTACATCAGGATTTAGATCAAGACTCTCCAAATTACAGCACAAGCCAATACTGTTCCAGGAGCACCATCGATCCTGCCAGGCAATTTATTTATTTTGGCTATATTTTAAATTTACAATGTTACCAAACCATACAAACTAACTTAGAAATGCAATAACTGACACATGCTATGAAATTTACTTTAATTGCGATTAATGTGAGATTACTCCTAAAAATTTACAATGGTTGGCATTCATAAGTAATTCCTATAATGAAATTATAATTATGGCTAGTGAAATTTATGTAACTAACTTCCCACTAGCAATTGTTTGCATATGTGGATGAAGTTTATAAATGGAAATTATCATCAGTAATTTCACGTACGCATCAATTAACTTTGATCTGTATTTTTTTTTTTTTTTTTTTTTTTTTTTAATTTTTTTAGCAATTATTATAATTTCATTATAGGAATTACTTATGAATGCCAACCATTGTAA